>OVAO01002420.1:0-12806 GCA_900406285.1 Biscutella auriculata
TAAAAATATTATAAATAAAATAATATTATAATATGATATATATAAATAATGTATATTATTATTTTATAAATGTATAATTAAAATTATAATATTTAATCCCGAACATGGCTCGGGTAAAAATCTAGTACTTGATTAATTAAGATACGCTTTAATTTCATCACAACGCACAAATAAAGCCATCAACTTTGAGACCAAGTGATAATATATCATAAAAGAAATGAAAACAATCTCATTTTCTCAAGGGTGAATTAACTGAAGATACATAGTTCACCATTCTATGAGTTATATAACTGTAAATTAGGTGTGTAAGAAATTTTAAAAAGATTGTTAACATTTTTAACATCATTGTAACCTTTAACCTTACTATTTCCTTGGTTAACAAAATATTTAACGAGTTAAGAAAAAAATTGTGTTACATAAAGACAATAATTCTTTTATTACATAACTACTTTAATGAAGACAAACCTCATCTCAAATCCAATGAATAAAATATGAGGTTTGAACAACCAACATAGTTAATCGTTGACATGTATTATAATTGATTTTAACATGTTTAATATACTAGTAACACGTGGATTTTTTTTAAAAAAAATCTTATTGTCAAATAATTCATTTTTTTACATTCTAATTTATATATTACGTATTTAACAAATTCGTTAACGCAATGGATTAAGTGGATAATGCAATGTGTGACTTCGGTAACATATAGTATCCTTATCAACGGATCACCAATACGCAACATTCACCCATCAAGGGGAATCCGACAAGGGGACCCACTCTCTCCTCACCTGTTTATTCTATGCTCAGAGGTATTAATCGCTAACCTAAAAAGAGCGAAAAATCAAAGCTTGATCACAGGGATAAAGGTGGCGAGAGCAAGCCCAGCGATAACTCACCTACTTTTTGCTGATGACAACCTGTTTTTCTGTAAGGCAAATGCAACAGAAAGTAACGCGCTGGCAAATGTCCTAAATTTATACGAGAGGGCATCATGACAGAGGATTAACCTGGATAAATCAGCAATCACGTTTGGAAAGACGGTCCCACAGGAAGGAAAGAATGCGATCAAACAGATAACGCATATGACAAATGAAGGAAGTAATGGCAAATACCTAGGATTACCAGAGCAACTGAACGGCTCAAAATTAGAAATCTTTGATTACATCCGGGAACACCTTTAACAAAGGGTTAACGGATGGTCGGCAAAATTTCTTTCGCGAGCAGGGAAGGAAGTTATGATCAAATCGGTTGCAATGGCACTGCCGACATATGCCATGTCATGTTTCCTGTTTCCAAAAGCTATATGCAAGAAGCTTACGAGTGCAATAGCTAACTTCTGGTGGGGATCCCAACCCGGGTCACGAGGCATACACTGGATAGCATGGAAAAAGCTGTGTCAACCAAAGAACCAAGGAGGCCTTGGATTTCGCTCACTTGAGCTATTCAATAAGGCGCTACTAGCGAAGCAACTCTGGAGGTTGGAAAATAACCCAGATACATTACTGGCTAAGGTGCTTAAAGTGAGGTACTACCCAAATACCCATCCTTTTAATGCACCTAGAGCAAACCGCCCATCATATGGGTGGAGAAGCATCCAGGCAGGGAAGACCCTGGCCCTCAAAGGAGCGCGGAAAACGATTGGGTCTGGGGCAGATACCCAGGATTGGAATGAGGCGTGGATTCCCACTCTCCCGGCACGACCTCCTGCCCCAAGGGGAACGCCGGATAACCCAAACTTGCGGGTCGCTGACCTTATTAACACATCTACAAAAACATGGAAGCTGGACCAGATTCGTGCGGCAATTGAAAGTCAAGACATCCCCAAAATCCTAAGCCTCTACCCAAGGGAACCTACTCAGCATGACGAATACTGCTGGAATCTAACGAAGAGCGGGCTGTATTCGGTTAAAACTGGATATAAGCTAGCATGTGAGGAAATGGATGAGGATAATGTATTTGATAATCAGCTACCTTCCATAAACCCGCTGAAAGAGCAAATCTGGAAGGTGAAGTGCCCGGGCAAAATCCGCCATTTTCTATGGCAGATCCTTTCGAGAGCAATCGCAGTGGCCGATAATCTTTCTCAACGGAAAATAGGACCGAACCCAATCTGCCCAAGGTGTGGGGAGGCGGTGGAAACGATGAATCACACTATGTTTTTATCCCCGCCTGCGATTCAATCATGGGCACTGGCCCCGACTCCAACGCCAATTCAGTCCTTCCCCTCGGAAAGCTTGTATCAAAACATTAGCTACCTGCTAGAAGTTGCAAGTTTGAGTGAAACGGTAGAAGGAAATGTTAGATGTTTCCCATGGGTTGCATGGTACATATGGAAAGCAAGGAATGAAAATATTTACACCGGCAAAGAACTTCAGCCACCGGCTTTAGTTGAAACAAGTATCCGAGAATGTCTAGCGTGGTTCGAAGCCAATGAAGAAGAGAGCTGTAGCCATACAGTTCAATCTGGAATTATCACCGGAGACTTTGGCCCCTCACCATTTATCTGCAGGATAGATGGATCATGGAAAGAATCAGATAGCACATGCGGACTCGGATGGATCCTCCAGCTGCAGGACGGAACATCAGACCTGCTTGGTCTAAAAGCCATAAGGAGGGGTTTTTCACCCCTCCACATTGAACTCCATGGCCTGTTATGGGCAGTGGAAAGCATCATCAATCGAGGGCGATATTGCGATCTGTATATCACAGACAGCCGAGATCTAGTTGACATGGTCTCAAATCCGAATGTCTCGTCGGCCTTTAGGGCGGAGTTAGATGCGCTAGATAAGCTAAGAAATTTAGGGAACCAATTCACCCTAAGATTCGAACCTCGTGAGACAAACGTTAAAACGGACTTCCTGGCAAAAGCAGCTCGACGAAGAGAGACCATTTTCTCCTTCTCTGGAACGTCCCTTCCTAACTGGATTTCTGAATCCGACACCTTCTAGGATGCACCTAAGGTGCCCTTTTCAATCGTGACAAAAAAAAAAAACAAATTCGTTTATCAAATTGTTACCACTTAATATATACATTGACGAGTTTATTTAGTTCAATTATAGTTCACTTTGACAATGGTGGGAAATTGTGATATCCATAAATTCAAATATGAAAATCACATCATATATTTTTACATATCTCTTAATTTTAATAGATTATTATCCATCAAATCGGCTTAATTTCTCAAACCAAAAATTTATAACAGTTTAGAAAATCTCTTTAGGTTTTAGATCATTATCCACCAAATTAACATAATTTTCCAAAATATAGAAACTACTAGCATCTTAAAAAGTTTCTTATTTTTGTAGACTATTATCCACATAATAAGCATAATTTTCAAAAAAAAATTCTATCATTTTATAAAATCTCTCAATTCTAATAGACTATTATCCATCAAATGAGATTAACTAGCATTTTTAAAAAATCTCAGTTTTTGTAAATTACAAAAAATTCTAGCATTCTACAAAATATCTTAGTTTTATTGACTATTATCCCTCAATTCAATATAATTTCCCAAAATTAGTAAATTCTACCATTTTACAATATTTTAGAGTTTTTTGTTACTATTATCAACCAAATGAGTATAAATTTACAAAATTAAAAAACCTAGTGTTTTAAAAATCTCCTAATTTTCAAAAACTATTATACCAAATGACTATAATTTTCAGAAATACAAAATTCTAGTGTTTTATAAAATCTTTGAGTTTTTGTTGACCGTTATCCACTAAATCAGCATAATTTCTCAAAATATAAAATTATGCATTTTACAAAATTTCTCAGTTTTATAGACTATTATCCACCAAATTAATTTAACTTAAAAAAACAGAAAAACCCAAATGTTTAACAAAAACTCAACTTTTGTGAACCGTTATCCACAAAACCAACACAAATTCTCAAAATACAAAAATATGGTGTTTTAAAAAATATCTAAGCTTTTGTGGAATATTATCCACCAAATCAACATAATTTCTCAAAATTCAAAAAACTAGCGTTATACAAATATCTCAATTTTCGTGGACATATCCACCAAATGAGCATAATTCTCGAAAATACATTATTATAATGTTTTACAAAATCTCTCATTTTGTGGAGTTTTATCCATCAAATCAACATAATTTCTCAAAATACAGAAAACCTAGAGTTTTGCAAAATATTTTAGTTTTGTGGACTATTATCCACCAAGCCGGTATAATTTCCCAACACACAAAACCTAATGTTTTACAAATCCTCCAATTTTGATGGACTATTATCCACCAAATCAGCAAAATTTTGTAAAATATAAAATTTTAGCTTTTTACAATCTCTTAGTTTTTGGACATTTTTATCCCCTAAACCATCATAATTTCTCAAACTATAAATTATACTTACTTACAAAATCTCTCAATTTTGGTGGACTATTATCCTTCAAATTAGCATAATTTTGTAAAACACAAATTTTAGTGTTTTTGAAAAAATGTCAATTTTTATAATATATGTCCACCAAATTAGTTTAATTCCGCGAAAGACATAAAACTCTTGTATTACAAAATATCTCAGTTTTTGGACTATTATTCACTAAATAAATATAATTCTACAAAATATATAAATTTAACCTTTTACAAATATCTCAGTTTTTGTGGAATATTATCTATCAAATTATTATAGTTTCCCAAAACACATAAATTCTAATGGCTTGCAAAATATCTTAGTTTTCGTAGACTATTATCCATCAAATCAACATAATTTCCCAAAATATAGAAATTATATCGTATTAAGATATCTCTCAATTTGTGTGGACTATGATCCACCAAATCAACATAATTTCCAGAAATAAAAATTCTAATGTTTTTTTATAAAAATCTCTTATTTTGATGGAGAATTATCAATCGAATCAACATAATTTCCAATAATACAAAAAAATCTAGCATTTTACAAATTCTGTTAGTTTTTGTGGAATCTTACCCACTTAATGACTATCATTTTCCAATAAAAAAACTAGTACTTTACAAATATCTCAATTTTCGTGAACTATTATCCATCAAATGAGTATAATTTCCCAAAATACAATATTTTAGCGCTTTTACAAAATCTTTGAGTTTTTCTGGACTATTATCCAACAAATCGGTGTAATTTCCCAAAATATAAAAGTTTAACATTTTACAAAATCTCTCAATTTTGATAGACTATTATCCATCAAATCTGATTAATTTCCGAAATACATCAAATCCAAGTGTTTTACAAAATCTCTTAGTTTTGTAAACATTATTATTCATCAAATCAACATTATTTCTCAAACTATAAAATTCTAGCCTTTTAAAAATCTCTCAACTTTTATAGACTATTACCTACCAAATGAGCAGAACTTCCCAAAATACAAAAATAATATTTAACAAAAAAATCAATTTTTGTGGACTATTATCCACCAGATCAACACAATTTCCCTAAATACAAAATTTCCGCTTTAAAAATCTTTCAGTTTTTATGAATTATTATCCCTTAAACCAACATAATTTCCAAAATACAAAATTACGGTTATTTACAACATCTTTTTGTGGAATATTATCCACCAAGTCAATATAATTTCTCAAAATACAGGTAATTCTAGTTATTTACAATATCTTTTAGTTTGTGTGGACTATTATGACTATTATCCATAAATCAACATAATTCTCCAATATACAAAATTATACTTAATTACAAAATCTCCCAATTTTTGGTGAACTATTTATCCAACAAATCCTATTATATATTAAAAGAGAAGCATTGTAGGCCACGTGTCAAACTCGCAATTTTTCTACTTAGTTTTATTTTAAAATGTTATATCCTTTTTAATTGATTATTATTATCCATGTTGCCAAACAATATATTTTTTTTTTATAATTTAGTTAAATATTTAACTTAATTGAAAATCATTTTCTTATATATTAAAAGAGAAGCATTGGAGGTCACGTGTTTAGCTTATAATTTTTCTACTTACTTTTATTTTATAATTTTATATTTTAAACCTCTTGTCAAACACATTTTTTAACTGATTATTATTTTCCATGTTGTCAAACAATATATTATTTTTATTTATAATTTAAATAAATATTTAACTTAATTCAAAATCATGGTATTATATATTAAAAGAGAAGCATTGGAGACCACTTGTCAAGCTCTCAATTTCTCTACTTAATTTTTATTTAAAATTTTTATATCTTAAACATGTTGCCAAGCACATTTTTATTTAATTCTTTTCAATTGATTATTAGTAACCGTGTTGCCAAACAATATATTACTTTTATTTATAATTTAAATAAATAGTTAACTTAATTGAAAATCATTTTCTTTTATATTAAAAAAGAAGCATTAGAGGTCATGTGTTTAGCTCACAATTTTTCTACTTAATTTTAGTTTATTGTTTTAAACCTGTTGCCAAACACATTTTTATTTAATTATTTTTTAATTGATTATTATTATCAATGTTGCCAAACAATATATTATTATTATTTATAATTTAAATAAATATTAAACTTAATTCAAAATCGTGGTCTTATATTTTAAAAGAGAAGCATTGGAGATCACGTGTCAAGCTCACAATTTTTCAACTTCATTTTTATTTTAAAATTTTATATCTTAAGCATGTTGCCAAACACATTTTTATTTAATTATTTTTTAAATTATTATTATTATCTGTGTTGTCAAACAATATATTATTTTTATTTATAATTTAAATAAATATTTAACTTAATTCAAAATCATGGTATTATATATTAAAAGAGAAGCATTGGAGACCACTTGTCAAGCTCTCAATTTCTCTACTTAATTTTTATTTAAAATTTTTATATCTTAAACATGTTGCCAAGCACATTTTTATTTAATTCTTTTCAATTGATTATTAGTAACCGTGTTGCCAAACAATATATTACTTTTATTTATAATTTAAATAAATAGTTAACTTAATTGAAAATCATTTTCTTTTATATTAAAAAAGAAGCATTAGAGGTCATGTGTTTAGCTCACAATTTTTCTACTTAATTTTAGTTTATTGTTTTAAACCTGTTGCCAAACACATTTTTATTTAATTATTTTTTAATTGATTATTATTATCAATGTTGCCAAACAATATATTATTATTATTTATAATTTAAATAAATATTAAACTTAATTCAAAATCGTGGTCTTATATTTTAAAAGAGAAGCATTGGAGATCACGTGTCAAGCTCACAATTTTTCAACTTCATTTTTATTTTAAAATTTTATATCTTAAGCATGTTGCCAAACACATTTTTATTTAATTATTTTTTAAATTATTATTATTATCTGTGTTGTCAAACAATATATTATTTTTATTTATAATTTAAATAAATATTTAACTTAATTCAAAATCATCATCTTATATATGAAAAGAGAAGCATTAGAGGTCACGTGTCAAGCTCACAATTTTCTACTTAATTTTTATTTTAAAATTTTATATCTTAAACTTGTTGTCAAACACATGTTTATTTAATTATTTTTAACTGATTATTATTATCCGTGTTGTCAAACAATATATTATTTTTTTATAATTTAAATAAATATTTAACGTAATTCAAAATCTCTCTCTTATATATTAGAAGAGAAGCATTAAAGGTCACGTGTCAATCTCACAATTTTTTTTTTAATTTTAAAATTTATATCTTAAACTTGTTGTCAAATATATTTTTATTTCAATCTTTTTAATTGATTGTTATTACCCGTGTTGCCAAAAAATATATTTTTCATAAAACGTTTTTTATTTATAATTTAAATAAATACTTACTTTATTCAAAATCATTGTCTTATATATTGTGATGTTTTATTTTAATATAATTCATGTTTTTTGTTTAGTTATGAATGATCATGTGAATTGTAAAATCTTGAAGAAAAGATGAGTAAATTTATTTTTAATTATCTTTTAATATCAAAAAATTTATGACTAAATAATAATGATATAAAAAACATAAATTTAATTTTCTTCAATTAAATAGTTTTATAAAAGAAAATTATTGATTTTACTCCAAACTTTTTCACTCATCGGGTAGGGATGCAAGAGCAAAGAAATACCTGGAAAGATTGATTGATAAAAATGGGGTTGAAAAAATAGCAGAAGCTTCAAAAGCTGAAGTAGCATTGGAGTATTTTTCTGAGCTTTTTTCCTCCACAAAAAAACCGAATCCGAAAAAACAGAACCCCATCCGAGAAAAATCGAATCGAATCCGAACCGAAGTTTTTTTAAAATCAAAATGGGCTACAATCCGATAGTTTTTAATACCCAAAGCCCAAATGAGTACCCGAAAACCCGAATGGGTACCCGAAAACCCGAACTTAAGCCTAAATATTCAATATTTTTTAGTATTTTTAAAACTTTGATATAACTTTTAATGTTCAGTATTTAAATTTAAGATATTAAATTTATTTTAAATGTTTTATTCTCAATTTTATTTTAAGTTTTTGTACTTCATGACATTTTTCTAATGAAAATAGTTTAAATTTTGAGATTTATTAGTATTCGAGTATGTTTTGATATTTTTCTAATACAATTTATTTTGGGTTTTCGGGTAAAACCCCGAAATTATTCGGGTTTTCGGGTAAAAACCCAAAATTATTCGGATTTTCTGGTAAAAACCCGAAATTATTCGGGTCCCGAACCAACCCGAAAAATTTTTGGGTTTCATTCACAAGGCAAAAACCAACCCGAACTCGAATATACAAACCCGAATCCGACCCGAAATTTGTATATAACCCGAATGGGTCAATATCTCATGGCAAAAAAACCTTTAACCCGATCGGACTTTACCCGAATCCGATTCGGGTACCCGAATGCCCAGACCTATCCACAAGTGTGAATGATTTTAGAGGTTTCGTTGATGGATTTCAGCCGAAAGTTACAGATGAGATGAACCTGCAGCTGGAAAAAGTGTGCACCAGAAATGAGATAAGGGATGCGGTTTTCTCGATTAAATCCTCAAGTGCGCTGGGTCCGGATGGTATGACCGGGTATTTTTTTCAACATTACTGGGCAATTGTGGAAGATAAAGTTGTTGGAGAGATTATGAGTTTCTTTGAAACTGGCATCATGCCAAGTGATTGGAATTTTACCTACTTATGCTTGTTGGCAAAGATCTCTAACCCAAGGAGAATGCCAGACCTCAGACCGATAAGTTTATGATCAGTAATGTACAAGATAATTGCGAAGATTTTAGTGACGAGGCTTCAACCTTTTCTGTCTTATCTAGTTTTAGAGACTCAGTCTACATTTGTCTCTGATAGACAGATTTCAGACAACATTGTAATTGCTCATGAGGTGATTCATATCCTTCAGACTGATCCGATCATTTTGAAGAGTTTTATGGCAGTTAAATCAGACATGTCGAAAGCGTATGACAGAGTGGAATGGAGTTATCTGGAAAAGGTGTTGAAAGCTCTGGGATTCGGGCAAAAATGGATTGTATGGGTGATGAATTGTGTTTCTTCGGTATCGTATGCAGTGTTAATCAACGATAAACCCTATGGGATCATTGTTCCGAAGAGAGGCATCTGTCAAGGGGATCCTCTTTCTCCTTTCCTCTTTGTTATGTGTACATAGGGGTTGATTTTCCAACTTCAAAAGGCTGATAGGATTGGGACAATGCAGGGAATAAGATTTTCAGAGTCGGAACCATCCATTCATCACCTTTTATTCGCTGACGATAGCCTTTTTATGTGTAAAGTGGAGGTTAATCAATGTAGGGCTCTAAAGGAGATATTATCAAAGTATAAAAGAGTCTCAGGGCGAGTTGTTAGTTGCCAGAAATCGGCAATCATTTTCGGGAAGAAAGTACCTGCGTTGGTGAGAGCTTCAATCCAGGAAATTCTTGAGATATCTAATATAGGTGGGGATGGGAAGTATTTTGGTCTCCCCGAATGTCTCAAGGGATCAAAGGTGCAGATATTCTCGGCGATAACAGATCAACTGAAATCCAGATTGTCAGGTTGGTATGCGAGAATGCTCTCTCAAGGGGGGAAGAAATTCTCCTAAAAGTTGTGGTGATGGCACTACCGGTGTATACTATGTCAGTTTTCAAGCTCCCGAAAACAGTATGTGATGCCATCTCTACTGCCATGGAAAATTTTTGGTGGAATTTCATGGAAGGAAAACGCAAGGTTCATTGGGTTAAATGGGAATCTTTATGCATACCCAAAACAAATGGAGGATTGGGTTATAGGGATATCCAGTGTTTTAACTAGTCTTTGTTGGCTAAACAAGCATGGAAGATCTTAAAGAGCCGAATTCTCTATTATCAAAGGTACTAAAAAGTAGGTACTATCCCTTTGGGAATTTTTTTGGAAGCCTCTGTAGGGTCAAAAGCTTCATACGCATGGAAAAGTATTATTCATGGATGAGAATTGATGCAAAGAGTGGTGCAGATTAGTATCGACAATGGCGATGATACAAAGGTTTAGATGAGCAAATGGTTTGGGGTACCTCAGAGGTGTGCGCCGCTCATGAAAAACATCTTCATTGATTTAGATCTTCAAGTCAATGACCTGATTGATGGTTGATGGGGGGGGGGGGGGNATGTTGTACTGGCATATTGATAAGTTACATGAATTGTTCTATCCCGAAGATGTTCAGAGTATATTGCGAGAGCCTCCGGCAATAGATGAGGGTGACTCATGGGTATGGAAACACACCAAATCGGGTGATTTTTTGGTCAAATCAGGATACTGGCTCGCCTTTAATCTAGCGATAAATAACTCCATGTTGTCGGCTTCTATTCAACCATCGTTAGCAAGTCTGAAGAATAGAGTTTGGAAGATACATGCCCCGTCTAAAATTAAGCTCTTCTTATGGAAAGCCATAAATGGAGCTCTCCTTGTTGCGGATGCGATAAGGCGCAGAGGAATGAATGTTGTACTGGCATATTGATAAGTTACATGAATTGTTCTATCCCGAAGATGTTCAGAGTATATTGCGAGAGCCTCCGGCAATAGATGAGGGTGACTCATGGGTATGGAAACACACCAAATCGGGTGATTTTTTGGTCAAATCAGGATACTGGCTCGCCTTTAATCTAGCGATAAATAACTCCATGTTGTCGGCTTCTATTCAACCATCGTTAGCAAGTCTGAAGAATAGAGTTTGGAAGATACATGCCCCTTCTAAAATTAAGCTCTTCTTATGGAAAGCCATAAATGGAGCTCTCCTTGTTGCGGATGCGATAAGGCGCAGAGGAATGAATGTTGATTCTCGATGTCAAGTGTGTGGGAATGAGGGTGAATACATTAATCATGTGCTATTTACATGTGCTAAGACAAGGTTGATATGGGCGATGTCGAGAACTCCAAACCCTAGAGGAGGTTTCTCAGACTCTGTGTTTTCTAACCTCAATTATATTTTTGACGTAGAAAATCTTGCAGGATTAAGTAATGTGTCCAAAAGAGAGGTTCCGTGGATTCTATGGAGGTTGTGGAAAAACATGAACAGTCAGGTGATGGAAGGGTTGGCATATGATCCTAGAGAAACTATGTTGAAGATAAGTGAGGATGCTAGTTTATGGGCCGTCGCACAATCCACTCCCATCGGCCTTGATATTTCTAATTCGGCGACTCAGAGAACTCTCAGGAGAAATTCTATAAAGTCTTGGAAGCGTCCGCCAGACCCGTGGTTGAAATGCAATATCGGTATGCATCTAATCTCTATTACTAAGATTGGTGGTGTTGCTTGGGTATCGAGGGATGCATTGGGAAGAGTTATAATGCACGCTAGAAATGCCTTTGTAGAAGTGATCTCTATGGACTCTTTGATGTTAAAAGGATGGATTTGGGCTATTGAAAGTATGCTAGCTTTCATCTAGATAATGTCATCTTTGGAGTGGAGTGGGTTGATATGGTTCAAGCTGTTGTTGCTCCTCGGAAATGGCCAGCCTTGAGATATCAGGTGGGAGAAGTTCGTAGGTTGTTAAATCGGTTTAAAGCTTGGAGGTGTGAGAGTGAATCCAAGTTTTCAAATAAAGGAGTTTTCGGAATGGCCTCAAGTGCAGTTTATATTAGGAATTATCAGTCATATGTCGCGAGAGGATGTCCGGCATGGCTTCGGTCGGTGTTTCAGCGAGATCTCTTGCCCTGCTAATTCTCTGATTATTTGAAAGTTGTATTCTTCTCTCTGTTTTTTGGTGAGCTATGTTTTCTGGTTTCCTTGTGCATTATTATCAGGTTTGGAGCGTGTTCTATTGTCTCTCCTGTCTGTAAAACTTTGTGGTTCGCCACTTTCTTTTGGTATGTTACTTAAGCGAAAAAAAAAGTATTGATAATTTATATTATATATTAGATATATATTATTTAATACTTTTGTCCCTTACAATTTAACTCATGCATGGCTTGGGTATTAATCTANTAGTTACCATAATTTCTCAAACTACCGGAAATTCTCGTGTTTTACAAAATCTCATAGTTTTTCTGGACTATTACCCATCAAATCAACATTATTTCCAAAAATACAAAATTTTAGCATTTTAAATTTTTCAAGAGACTATTATCTACCAAATCACCATAATTTCTCGAAATATAAAAATTTGCAGTCTTGCAAAATCTCTAATTTTCTAGAATATTATCCATCAAATCTCAATAATTTCTTAAAATACAGAAAATACTAGCATTTAACAAAATATCTTAGTTTTATAGAATATTATTCACCAAATCATTATAATTTTCTAAAATACAAAAAAATCTAATGTTTTACAAAGCTTCCAATTTTTGTGGATTATTCACCAAATTATCATAATTTCCCAAAATTCAAAACTTTAATAATTTACAAAATCTATTTATTATTAAATATTATTATCTACCGG
>OVAO01002421.1:0-11104 GCA_900406285.1 Biscutella auriculata
TGGGTAGAAATTTTTTAAAATACAAAATTATAATATTTTATAAAATCATCGTAATTTCATAAATACATAAATTCTATAATTTTACATAATTTTTCTATTTTTCTGGAATATTATCATCATATCAACAAAATTTCTCAAAATATAAATTCTAATATTTTACAAAATCTCTATATTTATGAATAATTATCCACCTAAATTAACGTAATTTCACAAAATCTTCGTAATATTCTAAAATACAAATTTTAGAGTTTTACATTATGTTTTCTTCGACTATTATCCATCAAATCAACATTTTTCATGAGAAAGAGCTAAACCCTAAATCCTAAAGTTTAGTATATGTGATTGCATTTTTTCGTCGAAGAGTATGTGCCTCGTTAAAACCCTCTGCATATTTTGTATCGTCGTTTGTTGTTTTTAGGGTTTTCACATTACCGTTTTCCACTCAATTTCACTCATTCTGATTTTGTTCATTACCGTATGGTCCGTATTTCACTTCGATTCCGACTTTGTTCAATACCAATTTTACATATTCATTTCGTTCGCGTCTGTTATTCATCGAATATTGCTTCTGTTGTTCATCGAATTTCGCGTCGAATATAGCATTTACGCTTCTTCATTTTTTATACCCCGAGTATTTCCTTCTGTTTTCTATTCGGTTAGATTCGCTATATTAAATTCACTTTGTTAAATTCACTATATTAAATTCACTAGATTCACTATGTTGTTCATTCCACTTAACGGTGACGAACAAGGCACAGTAAATGATTCTATTTAGCAATTCTGTAAAAATTCATTTAGTGCTGGTGTTAAAACTCAAAAAATAATTGCAGATGCACTCGGTGAGGAAGGAGCTAAGTGCAGGCCAACGTCCGCTTCATGAAACAATGATTGCTCTGGTTAGACTCTCTGGTTCGAGAGGAAATGCGATGTTGACTCTTCTTCTCTGATTAACTATCCCCCGTGTTTGCGTTTTTGTGTTTGCTTCTTACAAATGCGATGTTGACTCAATTATATGTTTGTTATTTTCAATTTTTAGTGTTTATTACGCAATATATCGACCATAAATTCGCAAACTCAAATTCGCAAACCATAAATTCGCAAACACAACCACGAATTCGCAAACACAACCACAAATTCGCAACCTTAAATTCATAAATTCTTCAAGACGTCGGTGTTACATATTCTCTGTCAATTTTAGGGTATTACACTATAGATCTATTCCCAGTGATAAGGGTCATGTAATGGTGATTTGCTTGCTTCAGGGACTAGGTTTAACATCCCTAATCTATTAAAAGGTGTTAGTGACTGACTTAGTTCGATGTCATATGTTCTGTAATGTTCACGCACAAATGTAATTCAGTTTATGTCTCCACCTCGACCAAACTTAAATTCCGCATATTAAATTCGGTCTCCAGAATTCATATCTTATTGATACCTTGTTTCATAGCTAATTAATATGAAGCCTTACTATCATAAATTCGGTTTTCTCAATTCAGCGTCAATCGTTTTGTCTTTGTTATGTGAGTCCCCTGTTGTCAGTCCAAGTATTTCAATTCAGGTTAACCATTGTCTATCTCAGATTTCTTAAAGTTTCCTATTCCCGTATTCATGTCTCTTTATTTAAAAATTCACGTATCTAACGGGATTTTCTATACGTATTCAACTTCTCGATGAAATCATTCACGTTCAATTACCATTAACTGTACTCCTTCATTAACACTATCAAATTCGTTAATTTCAAATCATGTTGACATGTGAATTTAAAGTTAAACCAACCTCTTCCGCAAAAACATAAACACATGCAGAGAAGATGGAGAACGAAAACGAAAACAAATTCCGGCAAAGAACGCTTACCACAGAGACTCTGGCAAGCTTTCCTTATCCCAAACAAAAACTTTAGAGAAAAACTCTTATTTGACATCCTCTATATCGTTTACCAAAAACCCTCAGCAACGTTAAACCAATGGATAAAAGGATTATACAAAATCAGTACACTGCGCATTTCGTAAACTTTGTCGAGGTCATCGAATCTCTCGACAAAACGAAAACCATCGCAACCGTCGGATCAAAATATCATCATCCAAATCGAACGGTTGCAACTTAAACAAAGCTAACTAAACAATTAATTACCAAAACTTTCACCGAGGTCAAAATAGTCATGACAACAATTTTTTTTTGCGCTATCCCACCGTCTTTTTTTTTGACACAAGCAAAATACAAAACTAGTTTATATCCGCGAATGGGGAATTCTCCACAGTCATCCAGCTTGGAATCATGGAACCCATGTAACTGAAGAGCGTCTTTCTTTTCCTAGCTCCCGTAGCAAGGAAATCCGCTTTGGCATTCTTCACTCGTGGTTCATATATCCGAGTTGGGCTTTGGCTATCCCACCGTCTTTTCTAGCAAAAGTGACAAAAGTCTCCATAGTGACATAACTGACAAATATTTGTCCAAATGTGACCTCCGAGACAAAAGTCTCTTCTTTAAATTATTAATCAAACCCAATTCCGCGATAAATGAAAATCTGGGGGAATAGTAGACCACTATTTACACACAAAAATCCCAAAAAAAATCTATCTAAATCTATACTCTTCCCCGAATGTAAGCTCCTCAACTTTTAGTTTCAGTTTATCCAATGCTTTAGTTGGTCGTGCTCAACTTAAACTATGGGCAGCCACGGTAATCTGTAGGGGGAACAAATTACTATCATCTTTAATCAAAAACCAATCAAGATTACAAGATAAGTGGTTTTTGCAAAATCATAAAATCATGTATCTAAATAATTGAACCCCATGACTCTTTCTTGTGAGCAATTGCTTGGGAGGCAATACAGTCTCTCTCTTGTATCATTTGTTATTTGGGATATTTGACTTCATTTGCCTATTCATTTGCTTTTTTGATCTTATTGTAGCCTAAGCTTATTTAAAATGACAATAAGATCGAGGTGACAATGATGTTTAGCTACCTATAGCTCGGAATAGACTTTTTGCCTTCTTTGATAATCATTCATAGACTTGCTTCCCTTAAGAGTTGTGGTGAAACGAGATATATAATTGTGGAAAAGAAGATATTGAAAATTCAAGAAGCGGCGACGTCTTGTTTGTCCTTCAGGATAAGCTCCTCCGTGGTAGTCCCTATGATCTCGTTGGCTCGCTTCAGCCCCATGTAGTAGTACCTTCCGATGGTGTCCCGGGCAACTATCCCCAACTTCTCTAGCTTCTGGATTGCATCGTCGACATCAAAGTTACACCTCTCACCAAACTCTTCCTTTATCAGTTCCTCACACCTCAGATCTAAATCCTATTTCCCACACATTCCAACCAAGAGTCAGCACTCGCTGGTGGTCGCCCTCCAATCATAGTCTTAGAACTTCCGAATAAGATATCAAAACTGTAACAAACATTTTATTTTTATTTTGTTTTATAGAGACATAGAGACTATTTCCTGCCGACATCCAAAAGAACAACACAATTAATAATTTTCTGACCAATACGAGAATCGTCACGTGGCAAAATAAATTAGGCCCATAAAATGTTTATGGGCTTTAACACCAATATAATTGGTTCAAATATAGATCAAGCAAACAAGCGAATAAAGCCAGAGGGAATCAGACAAGAGTATAGTTAGCAGGAAGGCAAGATCTTGAAGTGGAGCGTTGAGGGGAGTGGGGACGTTCTCTATGTACTCAGAGGCTCTTGAGAAACTAGAGTTCGATCATACTAAGTATAGAAGGAAGTCTTCAAGGGATTGTCTCGGGGGTGAAGGGAGTATTCCGGAAACAACAAGATCAAAGAATCCCATCTCTCTCTAATGAAAGAGGTCGTGTACATGCAGCATTTGATGGGAATAGAGGGAGTGATGGTGGATCACGTGGAGGAGATGCTAGAAGCGGTGAATGAGATAACGAAGACATCAAACAGAGATGCCGATGACATTAAGCCAAAGCCAAACTTCTCCGGGAGAGCTCTCCTCTCTTCTTCTCAAGCTCATTCCTGAGTGATACAACATTAAACTAACACTAACTTTTAGTTAGGACATTTAGTATCCCAAAATGATAGTCTGTATAGGAAAAAATTAACAATGTGGGTGGTGCTATCATGATTCATGCCCTAATGTTATGGAATATTCCATCACCAAATTGCCTTCGATGAGTCTAATCGTGTAAAGGTATTCAAAAAGGGAAAGTGGGGACTTGGGTTTGGAGACCGTGCTGCAGGTGATAGCGGAGACGAGGCCCGAGAGGCCTGTAAGGATCCTCCTCCCTTCTCTGCTTCACAAACTCCATGCATCTCTCAACCTCCTTCTTCACCTCTGCGTACACCTCCTTCGCCTTCTCTCTGTCTTTCAACAGTTCCTCTCCTGTCTCTATCTCCTTCCCAAAGTAGAAATAGTACCTCCCTGGCCACTTTGGTATCACTCCTGGTATGTGGAAGTCTTGGTTCCCCTCTTCTCCTTCCACGCTTCCCCTTTTGAGATACCACTCATGTCATTTCTACAACTTATATGTTACAAACCTAAACTGCTCTCTACTAAATTCCGTTCACATTACCTCACCCCAGGGCCTTCCGTTGTCACTCTTTTTAGCACCTCTTTAACAAACGGGACCTTTATCTGGTCATTGTAGTCCACAACTACCTGCATTTTACAGTCACACCAGCTATATATTACACATAACATGGATGTAATATGTGCTTACTCTGAAGAAATCATCTTCTCCAACCCCTCCAAAGGGCACTATTTTGGCTCCAAATTTGGCTGCCACTCTCACAAACTCCACTTTCTCTGGCCACATCAACTTATATTCTTCACCCTGTTATTGGGTAAATCGTGATGTCCAAAATACCACAAGAAACAATCACAATGATAGGAGCAATACAACTCAGCCATATTCAGCTGTCCAAAATACCTGCCGCAGTTTATAAAACTCTATTCGGGAAAACCAACGAGTGCATAACTACTCACCTTGCGATGTAGAGCTTCACGGATGCCTCCTGGAAACAACAGAACATGGGACTTTGCAGACAAGAGATTGTGAAGGTGAGTGGCCGAGATGGGGACCGACCCCATCATCCTTAGTGTGTCGTAAACGGACACATCAGGTAACAATCCATCTCTCAGTCTCGTAAACATCATGGGGTGCACGAGTGGCCGCAGATTGATGTTCCTTTCGTGGACAAATTGACCTGGGAGTGATATTTTGTCACTTGCCAGAAGCATATGATTGCCCACCAGTAGTACAGGTCCTTCCGATGGTATTCCCCCAAGTCCCCGAACCACTTTCCCATCTTCTTCAGTCGACAGAAACACAGGGCCCATAATCATCTCAAGAAGCCTAGATTGTCACGAGAAAAATCGAGATCAATCAAACTATTTCTTTTCTACTACAGTAATCATGCAAGACATTTTGGGGCATTATGTATATATGTAGTGACCTGTTGACCCCATAACATTTATTAAATTCAGAGATGGTTGGTGGGATGTAGTTGGAGACGTAATCCTGCTGAGACCCACGCCGGTAAAAAGAAGTGGCCTTTATGATGCTGACTAAATCAATGCCATCCTCCTGTCATATTCAAAAGTAAAAGGAGATGTTTATCACATTACATCTTTGAATGGGATGAAATTTAGTGTTTGGCCTTTGTTTTATGAATGAAGGACGCATAGTGGGGAGAACTGTGATAGATATACCAGCAAAAGGCAATGGCCATTGTCTTTGAATGAACGGACTTCACATTTAGGCAGTTTTTTGCGAAGTCGTTTGCCTTCACATTTACTGGGTAGGATTTGGTCATTTCCGCTGTAATTGACAAACAAGTTGGTTTAACCTACTTGCTATAATCTGCTGGAAATTTCAACGATGATTAGAGGACCTGTGATGCAAAGGATACCACGAACCTGGATAGAATTAGAGTTTGAGCTTGAACTAGATGAATATGTGAATTGGCAAACAGAGCTGCGGCATCAAGCAACTTGAGCTTCCACAGAAGTGTTTCTCCCCAAAATGTATCAGCAAGGATCTACATAGTCAGATCCTTCAGCAAATTTGAAGCATTGGAAAATTAATGACGTACATAAATGAGTTTGTCACCTACAGAAGTAAAAGTCGAAGTTGTCACCAAATCTTGATAAATGTTTGCAGCTGTTTCCTTCTCNGAAATGTATCAGCAAGGATCTACATAGTCAGATCCTTCAGCAAATTTGAAGCATTGGAAAATTAATGACGTACATAAATGAGTTTGTCACCTACAAAAGTAAAAGTCGAAGTTGTCACCAAATCTTGATAAATGTTTGCAGCTGTTTCCTTCTCCGGTAGTCCCCTGACCCAGTGAGCAATCATCCTTTTGAAAGGGCCACCTTAATAATCCAATAGAGAAGCTATGAAATTACAAACCATATCTTATATTACCAAAACTCACATCTAATGCATAAAAATATACACTTGAACAAAATTTTGAATGGAATTTCTGATTCTGAAGATGTTTTGGACATCTCGTGACATGAATCTAATTAACATAAGGTCCCATTTGTTTCTCAGAGTTCCAAAATATGTGAATGGATAAATATTAGCTAACCTGGAATCAAGCTTAACACGGAAGGAAATGCAAGATCAAGTTGGACTGGCCAGACTTTAAGCAGGGGAGCCAGATGTTGGAGCGAAGAATTTCCAAATGATGTAGCTGCAAATGCAACAATACTCTATAGATGAATCTAGACAATGTGCAGAGCCTTCATTTCATGGTATAAGGAACTAAGAAGGCCTTTACGATTATTTACTTTTGTATTAAGTCTTCAAAAAGTCAGTTCAGTTTTAGCATTAAGTGGAAATATAATCAGCATAGTTCGCACTTGGCATATAACCATGTAAGTTATAACCATATATGCGTTCAAACAACCATGTCTCAGCGTGAAATTTTGATGAAGATATGAACTAAGCAACCACTACACTGAGATTGATTCATCAAATTTTAACACCTCGGATTCTCATAATGCTAAAGTCCTACTAATGACCATATGTTAAGACAAATTCAACGTCACCTGGGTTTGAAAGAATCAAGACAAGATCAACTTTAGGGTTACAGGCTGCAACCGAGAGTGCTATGCAGGCACCGAAAGATTCTCCGACAATATATATTGGTTTACTGGGTGATCGTTGATTTTCAGATTGGACAGTTGTTTGAACCATCTCGACTAGATCTAAAGCATTCAGCATGTGATATAGATGCATAAATAATCTGGCCAGCATTCCCAAAAAGTAATATAAATAGTTGACATAATGCAATAGAGGAAATACCAATACCTGTGAATGTAGTACGATTGCTTGGTGGAATATGCAAGCACCAGATATCAAATATCCTTCAGACAAGAAAAGGCAAGCATAGCTTAGCAGAATCACCCATCGCAATTTCAAAACTATTGATAGAAACGAACTTTGAGGCACTCACAGTCCAAGTTTCTGGTGTTGCCTTATTAACCCGAGTCCATTTCCGTCGATACCTACGTTAATCATAATGGTTTCTGAATATTCGCAAGAAATTACACATACCCTCCGCTTTCCGTCTGATTCCCCGAACTAGTTTCTGATAAGCTGGGAAAAGGGGACTAACCAGGTAGGAACAGAAGAAGCGGGGCGCCGTCACATCGACCCTTGCTTTCAAGGGGAGAGAACCAGCGAGACGGGCTGTTGTCTTCCGGACTGACGAGATTCTTAGCAGCCTCGAGGTAGTCCCAGAAGCTCTTATCGGATTGCTGCTCGTAGTCCACAGACCTCGGAATTCTCCACTGCCGCGAGCTAAAAGCGGTGGCAGAAACGGGGAATCGGCTTGGCGGAGGTAGGGCTAATCCAAGGGAGTGCTTGTGCTTCTCTCCGTAGCGTAAGGCGACGGCAGAGAGTATGTAAAATCCGGTGGCCGCCATGAAAGGAAGAAGATAGATCTGGTGAGTGCGTCTATGACCATAGAGAATTTAAGCGAAGAGTTTTTGTTGTTTTGGCTCTGTGTCGATCTTTCTGTTTTCCAGCATTTTACGCCGAAACGAAGATTTCATGACTTAACGGTCTCTCTCATATTCTCAAAGTCACACGAACGTGCACTTGCAGTGCTGTTTTCATTTTTAACAGGTGAAAGCGTGACGTTTCTAGCCTCGCTCAGCAAGCAATTGTTATCAAAAGGCCCGAGATTAATAATTTGGACCATTAATGGGTTTGATCCTCTTTTAAATTTGGCCCAGGAGACGAACTAAGATCAACTAATGGGTCTTAGATCTGTTTGTTTGGCATTTGCGTTGATATTGTTGGCCTAATTAACCTGACAACGGAGAAGAGGATAGACAAGTTCGACCATATATGATTGCCCTCATTGACACATTATAGCTACGCTTCGACAAGTTCTTGGAACAACGAAAATGTTGACAACAAAAAAACAAACACCAAAAATATGGGTAAGCCCTCTCATGCGTCCGTTACCACACGCTAGCTCATCGATCAAACGGTCTTGCTTTCCACGAATATTTCTTTAAAAATGTTTCGGGCCTCTTTAAAAATGTTTTTGCATATTACATTTTCTTTTAGTAAACACACTCATGGGTACGTAATATATATATATATGACTGTATAGATATATTCCAAAGTTAAGAATAAAACTAAAGAACGTTGAATCGATTAACACAATAACAGCCAAGCATTATAACCGACAATATCGTGACCTGATATCACTTTTGACGCATCTGTCTAGATGATAACTTCAAATTCCAAAGACGAACAAAAGCAGAAGAGAAGAAAAGAGAGGATGCGTTGACTGTTATTTGAACGAGAAAGAAGACAAAGAGGTATATGCTCATGCTTGTCACGCTAAGCTATTTTTTGTAACCATATACTCTAACATGATGTTTTCAATATCTCTCGCTCTCTCCCTTTTTTCAAGAAGTTTTTTTAATTATCTTTGTTGTTTCTGAATGGAAAGACGTGGAAAAAGATAAGACAAGTGCGTAGACGGTCAACGTGAAGATAACGTCAGCGAGATGAAGCAATCAAAGGAACAAAGGCTGAGAAAATAAAGCCGTCTTGTCGGTTACTCCTTTCATTCTTCTTCTTTTCCTTTTTTTTCTTTTTTAATAATTTTTATATTATCATAATCTTATATAGAAAAAGAAACGAGATGATATAGGGCTGGTCAGGTCTGGTCTTTAACTCAGATTAATTTATCAGAATAAAATGGGAAGAGGAANTTTTTTTCTTTTTTAATAATTTTTATATTATCATAATCTTATATACAAAAAGAAACGAGATGATATAGGTCTGGTCAGGTCTGGTCTTTAACTCAGATTAATTTATCAGAATAAAATGGGAAGAGGAATGTAGGGAGGCGGCTCGCGTGGGGCACAAAACTCTGTGATATCCTTTCTTCTTCTGAATTTTTTCTGATTTGCTCTTTAAAACAATAATTTCTTATTATCTTTTTTTTGTTATTGATTTTTCCCCTTTTTACTTGTATATCCGTCCCATCTGTATTATACATATAACTATACACACATTCATCTATTTTCACAAGTATTAATATATAATATAATCTAAGAATTTTAAAAATATATAACAGAAAACTTTCCCGTGGAAAATGGCTTCGAACGATAGCTTCTTTGGCAGGTGGTGTTCGTCATTATATCCAAACTCTATTTTGAGAATCTCGCTACAAAATTAAGGCTAGGGTATATAACCAAATTCTGATGCTCTAAGCAATATATGGGCGTACGTCTTTTATTCAATGAAGTTTTCTTTTCTTTTTAAATAGTGACATGATGATTATTAACACGTCTGCATCATCTTCTTTCCACGATTAACCAGATTTATATTTTAGTCTCGAGAACAAAATTCAGAAATTATACATCTAACTAGCAAATAAAACTCTATATATATATACTTACTACCATGTATATCCTATAAAATCGGCTATGCTCGTAGAAACTCTAGAAGCAGCCGTTTAGGTAGCCTATGTGACATGTCAAAGGCTGCCCTGATCCTATTTACTACATTATACGTAGATATATCATAAATATTAATGTACACTTATTTAAAACCTAAACTAATTATACGTGGTAATTATGAACAAGTTAATGCGGTGAATATATATATATATATATATACTAGCTTCAGTCAAGATCAACACATTACTCCCCTTGCTATGAAGAAGCAAATTTACAAACTTATAAGAGCAAGATTGATATCCATCCCGAGAAAGCCCGATTCCAATTCTTCCTCTCTTTAGAAACTTATTTCGGTTACATCTCGTTCAACAGCTCTTAATCAGCTGCATGTTGTATCCTTTCTTCCTATGTGTTTTGTATTTGCTTGGGTTTATCCAATGTAGGGATCCCTCTCTGTTATTGAGGTTCTAATTTTATGTTTTTTTCTGTACATTTTGGAGATTTTTAATATATTCACCTTTTTATATATATAAAAAAAAACTAGATATGCAATCATAATTTCTATAGCATTCGTACGTACATGATTGTGGGGAAATCTCACAAACTAAAGGTGTAAAAAAAAAAAAAACGAATACAAATTATTTAATGGTTCGGACGNGGACGGGGCTCTATATATTGATGGAAACTCCCTCTGAATAATATATAGTAGCTCAAAGAAATATATAAATATATAGAATTTTCTTTTCTGAAAAAAAGAATACGAGCGTGATGCCATCTTTCAGCTTTATCTTGGCTTTGCTATTTATAACCATTTATAAATAGAGAAATATCTCTGTGTAGGCCTCTCTATATACACAATAATATTAAAGTTTTGCTTTGTTGTAGATACACCTTCATTTAATATATTTATCCATTCGAAATTTTGTATTGTTGTTTACCTCTTACGGCGTGACAAAGCCGACAGAGAGAGGAAAGGTGAGAATTAAACTAAATCTTAATGGTCTGAACTTATTCAAACGACCAAGATATGCCCAGGTGGGTTATATTATATATTCGTGCATATTACTCACATTCACATATATATATATACGTAGTTGTTTATGTTACGGAAATGTATATACGCATCGTGTGTATTCAAGAGTTCCAAAGCGTTACTTAGTGATTATAATCTCGAAAACGTACAAAAAAA
>OVAO01002422.1:0-12805 GCA_900406285.1 Biscutella auriculata
ACTCACGAAGTCGTCAAATTTCTCCGTCTCCTTCATCTTGAAGCGATTAAACTCCATTATCAAGGTTTGGAACCATGCTTCCTTGACTCGTTCGGCCCCCATGTGTCTCGCTTTGATCGCATCCCACACCTTCTTTGCTGAATCGAGTTCTCCGAACCGCAAGATAAATGTCTCCGGGATTGATTGATAAAAAAACGCCATCTCCATGTTATTTTTCTCCTCTTCCACCGTGTTTGCCTCTTTCTCGACTACCTCCCACACCTTGTGGACACGTAGCATAAGCTTCATCCTGATGGCCCATACCGTGTAGTTTACTGAGCTTAGCATCAGACACTAAAATGAAGAAGAACTACTCTCCTTCGATTTGCTCGTAGCCGGTATGAGATCTCCCATGCTTGACACGTTCAGCCACTTCTTTCGAGGTAATCCGCCAAGAAATGTTTTAACCAATTTTGCTTCCTCCATGCTTACACCGAGGGCAGATGACTTCGAGGAGATCGTTATCTTACTCACGAAGTCGTCAAATTTCTCCGTCTCCTTCATCTTGAAGCGATTAAACTCCATCATCAAGGTTTGTCACCATGCTTCCTTGACTCGTTCGGCCCCCATGTGTCTCGCTTTGATCGCATCCCACACCTTCTTTGCCGAATCGAGTTCTCCGAACCGCAAGATAAATGTCTTCGGGATTGATTGAAAAATTAACGCCATCTCCATGTTATTTTTCTCCTCTTCCACCGTGTCTGCTTCTTTCTCGATACCTCCCACACCTTGTGGACCCGTAGCATAAGCTTCATCCTGATGGCCCATACCGTGTAGTTTACTGAGCTTAGCATCAGACACTGAATTGAAGAATAACTACTCTCCTTCGATTTGCTCGAAGCCGGTATGAGATCTCCCATGCTTGACACGTTCAGCCACTTTCCCTTGCTTGGATTCTCCTTGCTCCGATACAAAATAAAGGATTTAAGATTCTATTAAGAACTGTTCTTCTTATTAACTTTAGAAAATAAACTCAAAACTAAAGCCTCAAATCTCTTGGTTTATCATAACATTGAGAAACCTTAATTTATATACTCAGACCTTGTTGTGCAGTTGAGAGATGCAACCAAATGGTCCATCCATATGATGCAGTTGAATGATTTTCGATTTTTAGAGGCGCATCTGAATGATGCAGTTGAATGATGCATTTGGATAAATCTATTGGCCACCATATGAATAAACTTCTTTCGAGGTAATCCGCCAAGAAATGTTTTAACCGATTTTGCTTCCTCCATGCTTACACCGAGGGCAGATGACTTCGAGGAGATCGATATCTTACTCACGAAATCGTCAAATTTCTCCGTCTCCTTCATCTTGAAGCGATCAAATTCCATCATCAAGGTTTGTAACCTTGCTTCCTTGACTCCTTCGGCCCCCATGTGTCTCACTTTGATCGCATCCCACACCTTCTTTGCTGAATCGAGTTCTCCGAACCGCAAGATAAATGTCTCCGGGATTGATTGAAAAATTAACGCCATCGCCATGTTATTTTTCTCCTCTTCCACCGTGTCTGCCTCTTTCTCGACTACCTCCCACACCTTGTGGACCCGTAGCATAAGCTTCATCCTGATGGCCCATACCGTGTAGTTTACTGAGCTTAGCATCAGACACTGAATTGAAGAAGAACTACTCTTCTTCGATTTGCTCGTAAGCCGGTATGAGATCTCCCATGCTTGACACGTTCAGCCACTTTCCCTTGCTTGGATTCTCCTTGCTCCGATACCAAATAAAGGATTTAAGATTCAATTACGAACTGTTCTTCTTATTAACTTTAGAAAATAAACTCAAAACTAAAGCCTCAAATCTCTTGGTCTCTCATAACATTGAGAAACCTTATTTTATATACTCAGACCTTGTTGTGCAGTTGAGAGATGCAACCAAATGGTCCATCCAGATGATGCAGTTGAATGATGTTCGATTTTTAGAGGCGCATCTGAATGATGCAGTTGAATGATGCATTTGGATGAATCTATTGGATGTATCTATGTTTGTTTGTATATTTTGTATATGCATTCAGATACACATTATTTTAACAATATTTTTTTAATCTAAATTATATTTTAAATTAAATTTTATCAAAATATTAATTTTGAATTTATAAATTTCTTGTTTCTCTGAAAAATATGATTATTGTTTTGTTTTCTTAAAAATTTGATTTTGAGTTTTTCAGTTTAAAATGATTTTATGTTGTTTCCCTAAAAACACACCAAAAATCCATTTTCCCCGATAAACACAGAAAATCACAATTTTACTCGGAAAATTACGTTTTCTCGAAAAATCAAGTTTTTTCTCAAAAAATCATGTTTTTCTCGGAAATCATGTTTCTTCTCGAAAAACACGGGTTTCTCAGAAATCACGTTTTTTCTCGGGAAAACACTTTTTCTCGGAAAATCATGTTTTTCTCAGAAAATCATGTTTTCCTCAGAAAATCATGTTTTCCTCGGAAAATCAAGTTTTTCTCAGGAAAATCATTTTTTCTCGGAAAGTAAAGGAAAATAAAAAAAAATCACATTTTCCGCCCAAAACATGATTTTCGGGGAAAACGTGAAGTTCCGGAGAAAAACGTGATTTTTCGGGGAAAACATGATTTTCCGAGAAAGACCTGATTTTCCGGAGGAAAAAGTGAGTTTCCGTCTTCTTCAGTGAAAACGTGATTTTACGTGTTTTCCGGCGAAAAACATGATTTTCCAGGGAAAATATAACTTTTTGGAAAATACATGATTTTCTGGGATAAAACGTAATTTTCCGGGGGAAACTTGATTTTCGGGGAGAAAATGTGATGTTTCGGGATAAAACGTGATTTTTCGGATACAACGTGATTTTTGGGGAAAACGTGATTTTCTGGGGAAAAAATGTTTTTTCGGGGAAAAACGTAATTTTCAGGGAGAAAACGTGATTTTCCTGGATAAAACGTGATTTTCGGGATAAAACATGATTTTCGGGATAAAATGTGATTTTTCGTGAGAAAACGTGATTTTCTGCGAAAAACGTGATAGTCTGGGAAAAAACATGATTTTCGGGGAGAAAACAGGATTTCCTGGGATAAAACGTGATTTTCTAGGGAAAACGTGATTTTATGAGAGAAAACGTGGTTTTCCGGAAGAAAATGTGATTCTCTGGTAAAAAATATGATTTTCCGGGAGAAAACNTTCTGGTAGAAAATATGATTTTCCGGGATAAAACGTGATATTCCGGAAGAAAACGTGATTTTCTGGGGAAAACCTAATTTTCGGCATAAAATGTGACTTTCTGTGATTTTCCGATAAAAATGTGATTTTCTGAGAAAATTATGATTTTTCCATGACAAAACGTGTCTTTTAAGAAAAACGTGATTTTTTCTTGTTTTTAAAACGTGTTTTTATCGAAAAATATAAATTTTTGAGATTCATCCAAATGCATCTTCAAAACTCATTGAGATGCATCTTTAGATTCTGGCTAAATTTGAAACTCACCCAGATAGACCATCTGGATGAGCCATTTAGTAACACTAATCAAACATCATTTCGTAGACTCAGCCAGATGAACCATCTGAATGAGCAAACAAACAACACCTCACTCTATCCTATTACAAGTAAGAAAAGGAAACACACTTTCCTTTTTATTTCTAGATAAACATCTAAGTATCTTATAGAAAACCTAATATATATTTAGCTCAGCGGCGGAGTTATAGGCATGAGAGAGGGGTCAAATGACCCCAGTCACATTTTTTTTTTTAATTTGAAGTATTTTTTTAAAAAAATTGTTCTATTGACCCCTCTTAAATGTTTAATTTTTTTTGACACCCCTAAAAATATTTTCAAGCTTGGCCACTGATTTAACTCCTAGATTCTTCTAACTAACTAAGATGTTTATCTTCTCATTTTATTTCAAACTTAATTCAACATCCTCTTTAAATCCATTCAAAGCGGCCTATGATATGCTTATGAAATGAGTCGTGTATTTTATTTGCGCAAACTTGCAAGTATCCCACATCACTAGTTTATAAATAATGACATTGTTCATATAACTCTGAGCGAGGATGTTTGGTCACGGCCTTATTTGAACAGTGTTGATAAAGCTTGAATTAGAGAAAAAGGAAATATATAGATATTTTACGAGAATATATGATTTAGGAGTTATCTAAATCATATATTAAGATATCTATAAGAGTTTTATGTTTTCCTTTTTGAGAGCATGAGTAGGATTAGTTAGCCTATAAATAAAGTTGATCTATGTTGAGATCAAAATAAGTTTTAAGAGAGAAAGATTAAACATTAGATTATTGTTAGGTTTTGAGGAGTTTCCTAATATCAATAAGAAAGTGTTTAAGAGATAAGGTGTTCTATTCAATAATTGGTATCAGAGCATAAACATTGAATCGAACAAGAGGAGTAAGCTCGAGAAGGAACTTACAACGAACGAGACTGAAGCGTTAAGCGAGAACACACACACGCTATGGGAGAGATCGTGCCAACGACGAACAAACCACGCAAAGGAGGCGGCTCGTCCGTGCAATGCCCTATACTCACCTCGACGAACTATACTATATGGGCCATGCACATGAAGGTAGTTCTTAAGGTGAATGAAGTTTGGGAGACTATTAATCTAGGTGATGGAGATGGAAAGAAGAATAACCTAGCCATGGCGTTATTGTTCCAATCCATACCCGAGAATCTAATTCTCTAGGTCGGGAATCATGACACGGTGAAGCTAATGTGGGATGCCATAAAGGCAAGGCATGCTGGAGCTGAAAGAGTGAAAGAAGCAAGGCTTCAAACGTTGATGACAGATTTTGATCGTTTAAAGATAAAGGACTCGGAAACCAGAGCCGACTTTAGTGGGAAGTTATCTGAAATAACATCCAAAGCGGCAACTCTAGGTGAAGTAATTGAAGAGTCGAAGATGGTAAAGAAATTTATCAAAAGCTTACCTCGGAAGAAGTTATTTACATGGTTGCATCACTCGAACAGATGCTTGATCTCAAAACCATAAATTATGAAGATATTGTGGGACGTATGAAGGCGTTTGAGGAAAGAATTTTCGATGAAGAAGAGGAACAAGCTGATCATGAGAAATTGATGTATGCAAATCAGGATACACGACAAGGAGAGAAGGTCAATAGAGGAAGAGGACAAGGAGGTCGTCATTCCAATCGGGTTAGAGGACGCGGACGTCAATGGGATTGATCAAATATTATATGCTATAGATGTGACAAAGCTGGTCACTATGCATATAGTTGTCCCGACAGACTGCTAAAATTGCAAGAGACCGTTGAACGTACCGATGACGATACTCATGAAGTTGATGAGTTAATGACTCTTGAAGAAGTTTATTTGAATGAGAAGAGCTTGAAACGAGACATAGTTGAGACGTTCGATGACAACGTGTGGTACTTAGATAATGGCGCGAGTAATCATATGACGGGAAACAAAGATTACTTCTCGAGGATTGACGAGAAAATCACAGGAAAGGTGAGATTCAGGGATGACTTGAGAGTAGATATCAAAGGGAAAGGACCAATCGTGTTTATTGATCATGACGGTAGTAGGAAAGTTCTAAACGAAGTCTATTACATACCAGAACTGAAGAGCAATATAATTAGCCTTGGACAAGCTACATAATCGGGATGTGAAGTTCACATGAAGAAACAAACGTTAATCTTGTCCGACAAAGAGGGTAGAGTATTGATCAAGGCAGAGAGAGCTAAGAATCGACTATATAAGGTGAAGCTAGAGGCTGAGCAAACGCACATGTTACAACTTGCGGAGATAAGCGACACAAATAAATGGCATGTAAGGTTCAGACACATTGGGTTAGAATCAATGAAGAACATGATGAAGAAGAATGTGATCGTAGGATTACCGAACTTTGAAGTAAAAAAGGAAACGTGTTCCTCATGCTTGCTTGGCAAGAAAGTAAGACAAAGCTTTCCTAAATCGACACCATATCACCCCTCGTGTGTACTTGAGCTTGTTCATGGAGACTTGTGTGGTCCGATTACACCATCCACGACAGTAAAGAAGAGATATATCTTTGTCTTAATTGACGACTACTCACGCTACATGTGGATAATCTTGTTGAAAGAAAAAGGAGAAGCATTCGAGCACTTTAAAAACTTCAAGACCATGGTCGAACGAGAGACTGGAGCAAAAATTAAGACATTTCGGACCGATAGGGGAGGAGAATTCATTTCTCAAGAGTTCAATGAATATTGTATCTCGGCTGGAATTAAGCGTCATCTAACCGCACCATACTCGCCACAACAAAATGGTGTAGTCGAGAGACGAAACCGGACATTACTTGAGATGACGAGGAGTATTTTGAAACATACAAACTTGCCTAACTACTTATGGGGGAAGCTGTGAGGCATGCAGCATATGTAATTAACCGAATAGCAACAAGAACCTTGATCAATCAAACCCCGTATGAAGCACTTAGAGAAAGGAAACCGAACATTCAACATCTCCGTGTGTTCGGATGTATTGGATACACGAAGATCGAAAGTCAGCACGTGAAGAAGCTTGATGATCGAAGTCAAGCCCTTGTTTATCTCGGAACCGAGCCCAGATCTAAGGCCTATCGGATGATGGATCCGAAGAGGAAAAAAATAGTAGTAAGTCGGGATTTCGTTTTTGATGAAAATAGAAGCTATAAGTGGAATGAAAAGCAAGAAAAATCAGAGGAGAACACCGAGTTGTTCCCAATTCAGTTTGGAGTAGCAACAACGAACGATGAGAACCAAGTAGAAGAGAAAGAAATCGAGAAAGGCGAGGAAACAGATCAAAACCAAACTGAGAAAACCGAGAATCAAGCAACAGAAGCGGAGGAGGGTGAAGAAACAGAGATTTTAAGGCGTGAAACAGGGAATGATGAAGAAACAGAGAACCAACCTCGAAGATCAGATCGTGTAAGTACTAAACCAAAGTACTTAAATGATTATGTGTTGCTTGTGGAGCTAGAAGGTGAGTGACTACTACTAAGCTTGGATGAAGAACCATGTGAGTTCGATGAGGCTAAGGAATTAAGCGAATGGAGAGATGCTTGTGATGAGGAGATAAAATCGATCGAAAAAAACGAAACATGGAAGTTAGTCACTCTCCCACCCGAGGCAAGAGCGATCAGATTAAAATGGGTGTTTAAGATTAAACGTAACTCAAACGGATCAATAAACAAGTATAAGGCAAGACTTGTGGCGAAAGGCTATGTGCAAAGATACGATATCGACTTTGATGAGGCGTTTGCTCTGGTTGCAAGAATAGAGACTATTCGACTACTCATTACGTTGGCTGCCTCTAATGGATGAGATGTACACCACCTTGACGTGAAAACCGCGTTTCTTCAAGGTGAACTAAAGGAGACGGTGTATGTTACACAACCGGAAGGATACAAAATCAAAGGGCAAGAAGACAAGGTGTACAAGTTACAAAAGGCACTCTATGGGCTTAAACAAGCGCCTAGAGCTTGGAACACCAAGCTCAATTCGATACTCAAAGAATTGAACTTCGAAAGATGCAAAAAAGAGTCATTTTTTATAGGAAGAAAATAGTAACGAGAATACTTCTTGTTGCCGTATATGTGGATGACTTACTAGTTATCGGATCCAGCTTAAACTCGATCTTGGAGTTCAAGAAAGCGATGTCTTCAAAGTTCGAAATGAGCGACTTGGAAAAACTAACATATTACTTGGGAATTGAGATGTTGCAACACGAAAAAGGAATCTTGCTATGTCAAGCTAGATACGCAAAACGAATCCTTGAAGAAGCTGGACTCGATACATGCAATGTCGTGCATAAACCAATGGATCCAAACCTTAAACTAAGCAAAGCACCTGCAGAACAAAGTGTCGATGCAACAAAGTATAGGAGAATGATCAGAAGTCTACGTTATCTACTACATACATGTCCCGATCTATCTTACTGCGTCATCGTTCTTAGTAGATACATGCACGAGCCAAAACAATCTCATGAAGTAGCATTGAAGAGTGTGTTAAGATACTTGAAAGGGACGGTTTCGTTAGGTCTAAACTATGAACGATCAAAGACAAGTGGTAAAAAGCTGATCGGTTATAGTGATAGTAGCCACAATGTGGATGTCGATGATGGAAAAAGTATGACAGACCATATCTACTACCTAAACGGATGTCCAATAACTTGGTCTTCAAAAAAGCAGGAAACAGTGGCTCTATCTTCATGTGAAGCGGAGTTTATGGCAGCAAAGGAAGCTGCTAAACAAGCAATTTGGTTACAAGAATTGCTCGGAGAAATCACGGGAAGCAATTGCGAGAAGGTGACAATAAGAGTGGATAACAAGTCGGCGATATCTTTTACAAAAAATCTAATGTTTCACGGAAGAAGTAAACACATACACATTCGTTATCACTTTATTCGGGAGTGTGTAGAAAATGAGCAAGTTTAAAGAGATGAGAGATCTAATCGAAGTCGAAGACATAGCCAAAGTGAAATTCAAGCTTAAGGGGAGAATGTTGATAAAGCTTGAATTAGAGAAAAAGAAATAGATAAATATTTTAGGAGAATATATGATTTATGAGTTATCTAAATCATATATTAAGATATCTATAAGAGTTTAATGTTTTTCTTTTTGAGAGTAGGAGTAGGATTAGTTAGCCTATAAATAAAGTTGATCCATGTTGAGATCAATATAAATTTTAAGAGAGAAAGATTAAACATTAGATTGTTGTTAGGTTTTGAGGAGTTTCCTAATATCAATAAGAAAATGTTTAAGAGATAAGGTATTCTATTCAATAAACAGGACCTGTTTTATAGGTTCCCACCTCTGTATCCTTATCCTTGGTTTCTAAGGAGACATGCCTTTTACCAGGTCGATGATTCAATACTGTGCGATCGGAGCGTGGTTAATGGCTATGATCATCTCTGGATGCATCTGAAGATTTAGAGGATCGTTATTCGGCTCGGTCCAACCTTGTCGGGGTGGTCGTACGGCAGTCTGACAGGCTATACTTTTTTTTTCACACATTACTGTATTAGGTATTGGCAATTAACTTGTACGACGAAGAAATGTCTGTTGTGGAAGATGATAGTTCATTTGCAAAAGGTCGTTCGTGGTTTTTTTTTTTGGCCAAACGTCTCGTTTATATTTAAGTTCAAAGGTCTTGGGGGTTACAAAGGGGGACTCACTCCCCTTTTTACATTGCATAGGAACATTTATTTAAACATATTTTAACTTATGCAGTTGGCTGAAGTCGAATTGGTGATGCGTATCCAAGCTAAGCAGCTTCTCCACGCCTGGAGGCGGAGTCGAACTCCGGTGCCTTAAAGTACGACCTGGAGAACTTAACCACCAGACTAAGGGGACCTCGGCGTCGTTCGTGGTTTAATTGTGTTTCCGAAAGTGATTGGTGATTTTTCAGACTAAATAGATTCCACGAAAACATTTTTGTGGCCAACACTTGACATTCACATCTGAAAACGCTCTGCAACACAGAGTTCCACCGTTTTCAAACTTTCTCGTCAGAACAAATTTGTAGATAATGATGGAGATAAAAAGCTTGACTCCTATTCTTTCTCTATCATCTATAGAGTCAATTGCTTAATTGGGATGGTTTTAGATAAGATAAGGAACCAACAATTTCTATGAAAGCATGACAATGAAAACGCTAAAAACTTAGAAACGTTGCACTCTGAGAAAACAAGAAAAAGATAGCAGAGTTGCACTTTACAAATGGAATTTATCACCATATTGACTGTTAACGTTGTAGTACATTAATAAGCTAGTATTACATTTTCTACATCATATAACAGCGAAATTTGTTTATTCAATTTTGTCGAGCATTTATTTAGAGAGAACCAAAACGTCAAAACCAGACAGCAGATCGAGTTCGTATTATATAAGCTAGTGACCAGACTGGCAAAATTTTGGTTGGATCATATAATATTCAATTCAGCTAGTGACCAACTTGACCACTTGAGAACGTTACTGAAACTCTGCTTTAGCTAACTTAGAGAGACAGAGAGAGGTTCGTCGTTTCCCACAGGTTTGGGATGGGCTTTCAAATGAACAGATCATGGCCCATGAACATTCTTATTACCTCCTTGTTTTATGTCCCACATCGCTTAGCATACTTAGGAACAGTGAGTAAACTAAAGTATAAATTGAGGCACAGAACTTCTTTAGTAAAATCACGGAGCCGTGCAGTGAGAACAAAGCGAACTATTCTTTCGCCTTTTACTAAAGAATACCGTGTTCTCTCTGCATCTAAACGGCATACGCCTATTTTTGGAAAGGGTTTTTCTGAAACAAAAACCCTCCATCAATTATTCAGTTTGTTATATAAATTTGTGAAGTTTGCCAAACTATATAGGAAATTATATGATATAACATCTAATTGCTTCTTTCCTCTGCAAATAAAATCATGCTATATATTACTCTTGAGTGAGGATATTTGCCATCTATGATGCATCTAGTGTTGTAGAGGATCATTTTAGAAACGAAGTATTGATTTTGCGATCTCATTTTTAGACAACTTTCCCTTGGTTCATTTCAGTTTTCTGAAACTATGATTTTAGACGTTTATAAATGGAGTAGATTGTGAATAAAGAATAACCTACACGCCAATGATAGTGCTGACTGCTGAGTAATCGTAGACGAGCCACTGCGAACAATGGTTCGTCTACTTTACCTGTATCGAACGTAAAAAGGAGAGACTTTGTGCCTTTCTCAAATTCATTCAACAGTCCTGCAATGTTGGTTTAATTTTTCTGTAAGACTAATGTTTGACAGTAACAGNTTTTTTTTTTTTTTTTTAACAAACTGAAAGCTGGAGTGTTATATGCCATAAACTTGAGAATTTTATGTTATTATCGTAGATAACAAAACCTTGAATAAACACCATACATGTCAAGATATTTTCCTTTAATATGTTACAAAGAAAATCTTGAATATTATAATAAACTAAATCAGTAGGTGTGTGCATGAGCGGCTCCATTGATACGAGAACATTTTTTTAGAAGAGGAGGGAAGAATGGATTTAGCGGAAACACTTGTGACTAACATTTTGCATCCATTGCCATAAACGCATTGCAACACATTGCTTTAACCTTAACCAACATTTCCAGTGAAAACTGATTTGTGGATTTCAGTTACGCAACCTTTAACGTTGTCAAGTGATGACAAACATTTTGTGAGATCTACAGGAGAACCCGGAAGAGTTATGTTGGAATTCTTGGTATGCTCTGATACCATGTTGGAAATTGCTATCTTCTCTATGGCTAACTTAATTCTCTCTTGTTCTGTTCTGTAACAGATTTTTGTGATGCTCAAAAACTTAATCAGAAAAACAGAGAGAAAACTGAGGTTTGCTTAGAGTGACGAACAGAAGAGGAAAACTTGAGGAAAGTGATAAAAGAAACTTTAAACTTCCATAGATTTCATTAAACAACAAAGACATTAACTTATACTAGTTTCTCTTACTTGATTTAAGCTAAACTACTAACCCTAAAACTAGGCATTTTTACTACAAACTTATTACTAATATTACAAGCAATTGTGTGGTTTGCACAACACTTCTTCAACCACTTTTTCACCAACTCCATTAGCTTGTAACTTTCCACTTGATTCTTGACTTGATCTCTAACTTGGTTTGTCTAACCAAATGACATTTCCAACAAGTTAACCCTGCGATGAGGTTGGGGAGTCGAGGTTTCGTGTGTGTGGGAGCAGCTGCACTGATGCGAGAGCAATCATTTTTGAAGAGATGAGGGAAGAATGGATTCAAAGGAAACATTTTTGACCAAACACTTCTCATCCACTTCCTCAAATGCTTTGCAACATGCTGGTCCAACAATTTCAATCTTACCTGTTACAACAGATTTGTAGATTTGAATTACGCAACCTTCACCACTTAATTAGATCGATGAGAAACATTTTGTGAGATCGACTGGAGAGGCAGGAATGAAAGGGAATCGAGGTGTCATTTGCACTTGGGCGAGGGAAGGCCTGAATAAAGTAAATAGAGCTACGACTAGAAGAGCTTGGATTCTACCTTCCATGGTTGCCTCTTCTTTTCCTTTTTTCTTTTTTTAATTTGTATAGAGGAAAATCTATTGCTTGATTGGAATGGTTTCAGTATCTAAAGAAACAAACAATTTATAAAGTAACACAAATTGAACGTAAACACTATAATTCATGACACGGAGTTACATTTTTAGGAGTCGTGCGTTGTGAAAAACTATGAATTAAAACATGTAAGTGTTACACTTACTTTTACAAATTGATCATTAGTAACTCAAGTTTTAGACTTTTTGTTAACAATGAATATCTATATTGAGTTTTAACGTTTTTAATACATCATGATTTCTAAGGAGAACAGGTTTCCTTAACTCTGATTATGAGTTACAAAAGGATGAAGATGAGTTAGCGAACGAGTCATTAACAAACAAATACACAAGATCGAAAACATCTCCATTTTATTGCAGAAGCTGCTGAAATCTTCTTGCCTAGTGTAGGCGAATTTTCTCTCGTAAACTGTTAAACTAATCCTTACAAACGAATAGATTCTCCAAATGAGCTTGAACTCGAGTGTGAGCAGAATTAAAAACCGGCGTTATACCAGAAAACCATTCATATTAGACTAAGAGCTTAACTGGTTTAAATGCAGCGGTTGTGATTGCGGTTGCGGGAGTGGATGTGGGCGATAATAGTTTATAATGTTATAAAGTGATTTGAACGACTGATTTAATGATTGTCAACGGGTGCTTTAGAGCCTGACTGGTTTAAACGCAGCTGTTGCGGTTGCGGTTGTGGGAGTTTG
>OVAO01002423.1:0-12805 GCA_900406285.1 Biscutella auriculata
AGTCACCAATTGATCCCACCAGCTAAGGGCGTAATCATGGAACTCCGTAGCTGCCTTTCTGACTTTTTTAGCCTCGGAGTACCATTGGCATTCAAAAACTAGCTCAATTTTCTTCTCCCACTCCAAATATGCATTCGGGTCACTTTTTCCATGGAAGGGAGGAATCCTTATCNAATCCTTATCTTGAATCCTTCAATTCGGTCATGCCTTGGTTCACGGTGGTAAGGCCTTTGAGATGCTTGACTGGTGTGGTCGGAGACGCCTTCCTCTTCATCATACTACCTAGGATAGTCATTTCTTTGTCTCGGCTCCCTTGGAGCTCTCCTTGGTTCTTTTCTTGGATCACGCGGCTCATACTGATCCTCTTCTTCATATTGCCTTCGCACATGATCCCACTCTGCTTGTTGTCTAGGATGAGGGCCTCGAGGATGTCTCCAAGACCTCACTCTTTGTGGCNAGTATGGTTCTCTAGCTCTCGGGCGTTGAGGGAGTTGGCGAACATCTTGAGGTTGAGCAGTCGGTGCTTCAGGGGGATTGAGTGTCCTTCTCAATTCTTCAAACCTCTCATTAATAATCCGAATGAGGGTGGAGGTCTGGTCTGGGGGTTGTGGCAAATTTGGTTGTTCCGCCATGGGCTCGGGTGGAGCGTTTGGTATAACAGCTGGTCGGTCTTGCTGAAGCGGTAAAGGGGATCCTGGTCGAGTGAGATTGCCTAGACAGGTGCGGGTATGGTACTGGTGAGGAGCCATGTTGGGCCAGCTGGATTCAAGACGCTCGCTTGGTTCGCACGTATCGATGGCGTGGGACCACCACGTACGGCTGTGAGAGCTTTCTCTCAAGCCTCCTTTTCTTCCTTTCCTCTTTTGCCCTTTTGCTCTCGGACAAGAATTGATTTTCCTTGTTTTCCCCGTGGTGCAATGATGTGTGCGTGATTGGTGTACGATGTGGTCCCAGCGGGAGTGAAAGACCCACGCGCGGCCAGCTGCTGCACGGTCAAGGACAGGAGACAAACCGTGCTTTTCTTCTCCTTATGACCTGTACAAAACGCCAAATAGCACACAAACTCAGTTTTGGCTAAGAGAATAAATGATTCAAGCTTAAACTTTTGCACCAAAACCAATTAAAACAATAAAGATGAACTTTTTAGGGTATGAACACAAAACACTACACGAAGAGCAAAAGAAGACAACTTTGAACTTAACAATGCAAGGATAAACAAAAGCTAAAATCTTTTTGAGTTTTCTTTTAGATCTAATGCGGCAATGAACTAAAATGCGTAAAAATGAAAACTTTCGGTAAGGAGACGAAGAATCCCTGATATAAGGTTCAAGAGGCTCCAATCTGGCTCCTGATACCACTTGATACACGCTGAGTACGTGAAAATGCCCTTGGAGATGGATCCGTCGACAACCGTCTACGATGAAGCGACCTCAACATCCAAAGCTCTTAAACCTGCGTACAAATGGAGTGAGTTTCGTTATTCGTCGAACAAGTGGGGATATAAAGAAGAACAATCGAGAGAAAGGTGAGAAAGGAAAGGTGTCGGTCGATGGATTTGAAGTTGGTGGTGTCTGGTACGGCCGGTACGGAACGCCGACGTACAGAGGAAAAGTTGTGAGGATTCCTTCGACCGAATCTTCTCCAAAGTTGCCGCCTTCGTGAGAGTCTCTCTTTGGGGTGAGATGGTGAAGATCAGTCGAGGGGGAATTGTGTAAATGTGAGATCTGGTCGAGGATGGTCGATGGGAGTTGCCGGGTACGTACGGTACGGCCTCGCCGGGCCGTACAAGGCTTTCTGGAAAGACTTCTCCGCACAAACGATCTCCGATGAAGCTGATACTTGGTATGGAGTAGTTGGATGACAAAAGAGGGGTTCGATCGAGACAGAACTGAAAAGGGAACGTCGGAGTACGGAGGATGACGGTGGCACAACAAACGAGCGACGGGTGGTAAGGTGTTAGTGAAAAAAAGGGGAAATGATGGAGAAAACGAAAGGACCACCAAGAGGGATGATGAACTCTTGGATACACCTGGGAATCTAGGATATGACTCACCTAGATCGCACAAGATATTACACACTTATGCATGAGCCAACATGAAAGAAACTCTCTCTCTGTTTTGATTCAAAATGTTAGCTAAATGATANGGTTTTTGATTTCAAAATGTTAGCTAAAGGATAAAGTTTCTCAAACAAAGGGTTTAAATACTAAAGAAGGAAGGAAACCCTAAACATAGGGGGGCAAAACGCAAATAGCAAGTGATAAAACGACAAGGCTCCAAAGAGAATGTAACAGCTATAATGCATAAAGGATGAAGCGCTTTCTCATGGTGCCTTGTGGGATAGTTCATGTGCAATGGGCCTCGTTAAAAACCTTGGTGGGAAAATCAATTAGGAAAAAACCCACCGAATGGAAAAGAGTAACCCGAACCATCACCATAAGTTTTAACTCCTTGAAGAAGAAAGGAGGAAGATGTGTGCATCCGACTCCTTATCCTTCAAGACGTAGCAAGCAATCTCCAAGTCCTCCCATGCATGTGTGATAGCTCCAGCAAGCCTCTTGGCATGTGCTCTCGTAATGGGACCTGTGGGAGCTTGGAGAGATGTCTCATCTTCTTCGGCTAAGATTGGTTCCTTGTTGTCCAAGCGTGTATCAGTGAGGATGGGATCCACCGAGTTCCATGACTATGTATTGAGGTTGTGGGACCAAATGGTCACTTCTCGAAGAAGGAACAATGAAGAACCGATAGAGAGGATAGAGAAGCTGCTTCAGAGGCTTAGGAGACTTAACCAAGGCTCCAAAACCGTAGAAGCAGGTTTTCTCGAAGAAGGAACAATGAAGAACAGCCATGCGAAGCAGGTTTGTTCCGAACCACCACCACCATGACTTGCACCAGAGGCTTAGGAGACTTAACCAAGGCTCCGAAACCGTAGAAGACTATTACCCATAGATGAAGATGTTGCTTCTAAGGACTGACCTTAGAGAGGATAGAGAAGCCACTATGGCTCGGTTTCTTGGAGGCCTTAACCGAGAAATCCAAGATGACTTGGAGTTGCAAAAACTATGTTGAGCTAGAGGAGATGCTTCATAAGGTTGTTATGATAGAGCATCAGATTAAGAGAAAGGGAAAGGCACCATTCAAGTCCAACTTCAACAAGGATCCAAAGCCGGCTTATAACAAAGAATGGAACCCTCCCAAGAAGCCTTTTACGCCCATTACTCAAAAACTTGCTAAGGAAATGCCTAATACCTTCAAGGATAAGGGTAACGGAATTGCTAATCCCACACGAGCCCGTGATGTGAAGTGCTTCAAATGCCAAGGCCGAGGGCATTATGCAAATGAGTGTACCAACAAACGAGTGATGATCCTTCTTGATGATGGTAAATACATCTCCAAGGATGAAGACATAGCACAAGAAGGAGAGGATGAGAACTCATTGGATGAGTGTGAGGAAGAAGCAGCTCAAGGAGAGCTATTAGTCACAAGGAGATCGTTGAACTTGTTTCCCAAGGCATCAGATGATGAGGCAAGAGAGAATCTTTTCCATACCAGATGTGTGGTGAACAAGAAGTTTGCAACCTCATTATTGATGGAGGTAACTGTACTAACTTGGCAAGTACCACAATGGTTAAGAAGCTTGGCCTAGAAATTAAGAAACATCTGAAGCCTTACAAGCTTTATAAGCTCAATAACGAGGGGGAGTTGAAAGTTTCTCACCAAGTAAATGTGCCTCTTGGTATAGGCAAGTATGAAGACCAAGTCTTGTGCAACGTGCTACCAATGCAAGCTGGTCATATCCTATTGGGAAGACCTTGGCAGTATGATAGAAGAGTGACCCATGATGGATTTTCAAATAAGTATTCCTTCGAGTATAATGACAAGAAAATCACCCTTCTACCAATGACTCCGCAAGAGGTAGCGCAAGACCAACTCCACCTCCGAAAGAAGGATGAAACCACTTCATCTAAGCCTTCTAACTTCCTTGTCAACCGAAGTATAGTAATGAAATCTCTTCACAATAAGCAAACTGTCTTATTGATTGTGTTTAAAGAATCACTTGCCACTGTGACTAACCCAACACTGAAGCATCCGAGTGTCATTCGTGATCTCTTGTACAGTTTAGTGATGTCTTCCCAGGTGAGGAGAAACATGGTTTGCCACCAAAGAGAGGGATTAAGCATCAAATCGACTTTGTGCCCAGAGCTACTTTACCAAACCGCACAGCGTATTGAACCAATCTTGTGGAGACTAAGGAGTTGCAACGGCAAGTAGATGACCTCATGCACAAAGGATACATCAGGGAGAGCCTAAGCCCTTGTGTTGTGCTAGTGATATTGGTGCCTAAGAAGAATGGCAGCTGGAGGATGTGCGTAGTCTACCGAGCCATCAACTCCATAACGGTTAAGTACCATCATCCTATACCTCGTTTGGATGATATGTTAGATGAGCTTCTTGGAGCTAAAATATTTTCTAAAATAGACTTAAAGAGTGGTTATAACCAAATACGAATGAGGGAAGGGGATGAGTGGAAAACCGCATTCAAAGCCAAACATGGTTTGTATGAGTGGTTGGTTATGCCATATGGCCTTACCAATGCACCAAGTACATTCCTGAGGTTAATGAACTATGTGTTAAGAAAGTTCATTGGGTTATTTGTGGTTGTTTACTTTGATGACATCCTTATTTATAGCAAGAACCTAGTGGACCATGCTAAGCACCTTGAATCGGTTCTAAGTGTCTTAAGAGAAGAACAACTCTATGTTAATTTGGCTAAATGCACTTTTGGAACGGATCACCTAGTCTTTCTTGGCTTTGTTGTTTCAGCTGAAGGTGTAAGGGTGGATGAGGAGAAGTTATGAGCTTCTATGGTCTAGTCAGCTTCTATAGGCGGTTTCCGAAGGATTTTAGTACCTTGGCCGCACAACTCACCGAAGTAGTCAAGAAGACAGTGGGGTTCAAGTGGGGAGAAGCTCAAGAACAAGCCTTCCAAGTCTTGAAGGATAAGCTTACGAATGCACCAATGCTTGTGTTGCCGGATTTTGACAAGGCGTTTGAGATCGAGTGTGATGCCTCGGGTCTTAGCATTGGGTCTGTACTAATGCAATAGAAGAAGCTAATAGCCTACTTTAGTGAAAAGCTCGGAGGCGCCACTCTCAACTACCCGACCTATGAATAGGAGCTCTATGTTCTTGTGAGAGCATTAAAGACATGGAAACATTACTTGTGGCTGAAGGAGTTTGTGATCCATACGGATCATGAGTCCCTAAAGCATATAAGGAGCCAACACAAGCTCAACAAGAGACACGCAAGATGGATGGAGTTTATAGAGACCTTTCCATACGTGATCCATTACAAAAAGGTCAGGGAAGCACATAGTTGTGGATTAATGGCTCACTTTGGCATCAACAAGACAATGCAAGTGGCACAAGACCACTTCTTTTGGCCTCACATGCGGAAGGATGTGGAGAAAGTATGTTCTCAATGCGTGAAGTGCAAACAAGCAATTGCAACCTCTAGGCCGCTCGGTTTGTATACTCCCCTTCCTATTGCATCTCACCCATGGCATGACGTATCAATGGATTTTGTCTTAGGAATGCCTAGAACCAAGTATGGTCGTGATTCAATCTTGGTTGTGGTGGATAAATTTTCCAAAATGGTGCATTTCATACCTTGTCATAAAATGGATGATGCAACTCATATAGCCAACTTCTTCTTTAAGGAAATCGTCAAGTTGCATGGAATGCCTAGAACCATTGTTTCAGATAGAGATCCTAAGTTTTTGAGCCATTTTTGGAAAACCTTGTGGAGTAGGCTTGGTACTAAGTTGTTGTTTTCCACTACTTGTCATCCTCAAACGGATATGCAAACTGAAGTAGTTAATAGAACCATGGCTATGCTCCTTAGGGCTTTGATTAAGAAGAATTTGAAATCGTGGGAAAATGTCTTGCCTCATGCGGAATTTGCTTATAATATTGCCAAGCATTCTTCTACAAAATTTTTCCCTTTTGAAGTTGTTTATAGTTATGTGCCTCTTACTCATTGGACTTAATTCCTTTACCTTTGAGTGAAAGTATAAGCCTAGGAGCTGTGAAGAACGCTGAGCAAGTGCAAGCTTTACATGCGTAAGTGAAGGCCAACATAGAGGCAAAGACGGAATACTATGCTAGACAAGCTAACAAAGTGTGTAAGGCACAATCCTTTCAAGAAGGAGACTGGGTTTGGATCCACTTAAGAAATGATCTGTTCCCGGAGGAAAGAAACTCAAAGCTCAAACCTCAGATTGATGGCCTTTTCGAAATCATCAAAAAGATGAATGACAATGCCTATCAACTTGACCTCCAAGGTAAGTACACTAGGCCCTAGCTTCAACATTGTTTATTTGATTTCCTTTGATGTAGGCCACACGGATTTAAGGTCAAATCCTCTTCAAGAAGGAGGGGTGATGTATGCCCGACCGAGCAAGTAGTTGAGACCCAACCGGAAGAAGCCACACTTAAAGTCCCAACTGGACGAGCCACTAGAGCTCAAGCTATAAGGTTGGCTAACACATTGACAAGGACTTGGGACGAGCTAGAGAGCTGATATGACCTTTGGAGGAAGGATGAAGAACCAGCCATCTACTACCTCCTCTCATCTCCTTCATCTACCTAAGTCGGATCAAGAGGTCTTAAAGATACTCTTTTTCCCTCAGTGAATTTTGTCTTACGCGGTTTTCTCACTGAGGTTTTGATGAGGCCATTGCTCCAGACCTCATGACCGCACCAAGGGAACCATTCAAATGGCCTTATAGCCGTTGGAGACTTCTCTTTGGTTCTATCTAAAACTCAGGGTTTCATGTTTCCTTTTTAGGGTTTTCCTTTCTTTCTAAGTTTGCTATTTAAAGACCATGTAGCCGTTTTTGGCAAACTTAACTTTCATGCTAATATTTTCGTAATGATATTTGTTGGGAGTTCTCTCTAAGGATGTGTAATATTCCTTAGGGTTTTCGGTGTGTCATATCAGAAAACCATCTTCCTTTTGTTATTAAGTAAATCGATCAATCTTTCCTTTCTCATTTTGGCAAAGTGGTTTAGCATTCGATCCTTACCGTGAAAACCAGACCAAATCTTGTTCCATCATTCGGGTCTCGTTTTTTCTCACTTTTGCCTCGCTCGATCTTCCTTATTTCCCATATCATCGAAAACAACCGAAGAGATTTTTCATTTAAGTTCAACCAAACTAGGAACTCATGCAAGTTTTCCCTTGTACGGCCGTTGAGGCCTTACCGGCTGTTCCGCCTCGACCTCAAATATCTTCTTCGTCTAGCACGCTTCTTTCCAAACATTTCCCTCGACTGATCTTCATCTTTGGCTTAGAGAGAGAGAGTCCCTTCAAAAGAGTGTCAACCTTGGCGTTGATATGGTCGTGGGAAAACACTCTTGGTCCCCTATGTACGATCAGCGCGTCCGTACCGGCGACACCCGACGACCTCTATTTTCCATCTCCGACCAAATCCCTTTACCCATTGATTCTCTCTCGATCGAAACTAATCTTTACCCTTATTTAAGGATCCTACTAAGTTTCATCTCATTTGAACGCATGGATTCAGAGTTCTCACTTTGTGGCCGTCCTCACGGCCGGGGCCGTCTCCTCTTGAGTCTTCTTTCTTATGTGGATCCAAACTCAATCTCCTTCTTGAAAGGACTGTGCCTTACGCCCTTTGTTAGCTTGTCTAGCGTAGTACTCCGTATTTGCCTCTATGTTGGCCTTCACTTGCGCATGTAAAGCTTGCACTTGCTTGGCCTTCTTCTTAGCTCCTACACTTATACTTTCCCTCAAGGGCAAAGGAATAAAGTCCAATGGGGCAAGAGGAACATAACCATAAAAACTTCAAAGGGGAAAAATTTAGTATAAGAATGCTTGGCAACGTTAAAAGAAAACTCCGCATGAGGCAAGACATCTTCCCATGTTTTTAAATTCTTCTTAATCAAAGCCCTAAGGAGCGTAGCTATGGTCCTATTAACTACTTCGGTTTGCCCATCCGTTTGAGGATGACAAGTAGTGGAAAACAACAACTTAGTACCAAGTCTACTCCACAAGGTTTTCCAAAAATGGCTCAAAAACTTAGTATCTCTATCCGAGACAATGGTTCTAGGCATTCCATGCAACTTGAAAATTTCTTTAAAGAACAAGTTAGCTACATGAGTTGCATCATCTATTTTATGACAAGGTATGAAATGCGCCATTTTGGAAAATCTATCCACCACAACAAAGATTGAATCATGACCATACTTAGTTCTAGGCAATCCTAAGACAAAATCCATTGATACGCCATGGGTGAGATGCAATAGGAAGATGAGTATACAAACTAAGGGGCCTAGCGGTTGCTCTGGCCTGTTTGCACTTCACACATTGAGAACACACTTTCTCCACATCCTTCCGCATGTGAGGCCAAAAGAAGTGGTCTTGTGCCACTTACATTGTCTTGTTAACGCCAAAGTGAGCCATTAATCCACCACTATGTGCTTCCCTGACTAGCAAAACTCAGAGAGACCCATGAGGAATACACAATCGGTTCTTAAAGAACAATGAGCGATCAAGGATATAGTAATGGTCTAAGGCATGTGTTATAAGCCCCATGGATGAGCCAACTCTATCCCTTCTCTTAGTCAATTTGAACTTAGATAACACCATTTGTTATATTCACTTGGGACTGATGTTGTTGAATCTATATTGTAGTCCATGTTTTGAAAGAGGAAATCACACCTTAGAGCTTCTTGATACCTTGATAGATGTAGAAGAAGAAGCATCTATAAAGACCATGAGATTCCTTGAGAAAAAACCCGAGCAATTGGAAAGACTCCAGAGGAGTATGAGATCATGGCTTGAGCCACCTAACCGTAAGCATCATTGGTTAGTTAGAGGAGCTGCACAACTCTTGGAGTCTCACTGACTTCCTCACGATCTTGAAGCCTTCTCGATTAAAGAAGAGACCCTCTTGGAAAGGCAACGACCAACGCCTCCTTGGAGCCTCAAGACCACAATCTTGGGATGCTATCTCTCTTGTGGGATGACCTGAGTCATCACCCACAAGGCTAAGCCAACTCTATTCCCCCTCTTAGTCGGTTTGAATTTAATTCATGATATCTATTGTATTGACTTGGAATGGATGTTGATGACTTTTTCTGTTGAACTACATTCCTATGTTTATGACCTTGTTGTACTTGTAGGTCAAAGGGAATACTTAGGAGTGCACTACGCCATGCAGCCATGGATAAATCCAACCTTACTTTGGAGCCTAGATTGATCCATCACGGCCTAATGCGCTTGACTCTGACCCAGAGCACCTCAAGGCACCAGTGGACCGTTCCTCACTTGTATGGCTCCAAACGTTCATATGACGACCTGTAGACTTTCTATCACTTTCGTTGTTCATTCTCACATTGCTACCCGTGCCATGTAATCACGGACCGTCCTTGGCGAGATCATATTGGCACATCTCTCGGGCGTGCCTCTCTTGGAGTCATCATACGTTCTTGGAACCTCCACGGTTCAAGAAGAAACTCCCATAGCACGACCTCGACCAATTCCTCCTTGGATCATCAAGACCGCCATCTTAAAACTTCCTCTCTCTCATGGGTTGATTCGTGACATCACCCATTCGGCTAAGCCATTCCTTTCCCATCTCTTTGTCAATTTGTACTTGATTTATGACTTGGATTATATCATTGACTTGAGATTGAAAATGATGCATTGTTTTGTTTGGGAACCCAAAATTAACTTGATTAACATCTCCTTAGAGTTTGGTTCCTTTGTCATATTGGATGAGATTTTTTTGGTATTTCCCTTTTTAGGTAAACCAGATTTGAGGAAAAATATTTTTCAAAAAGGAGGGGATGATACACGCTTGACAAGCCTCAAGCATGTAGCTATAGGAGATATTTTGGACAAGCTTGACCCGAAGCTTGCACATGGACTTGAACCGCTTTTGAAGACCATTTTGGAGAGTCTTGAATATCATTCACAACATTTGGAGCTTAATGGAGATCATTCAAGTCATCATAGCCTTGGAAGCTCAAGTCATGGATCACCTTAGAGGTGTCCAAATTAGCATTCGGCATAAATGTTTTGAAAGTCAGAATCACTAGCATATAACTCTTTTAAGTGCTCAAATCCTAAAAATCTAGCATCAAGGATTGATAATAAAGAATACCTCCGGGATAATGCATCGGCGACCACATTATCCTTACCCTCTTTGTAATGGATCACGTATGGAAATGTCTCTATAAAATCCATCCATCTTGCGTGTCTTTTGTTGAGCTTGTGTTGGCTCCTTAGATGCTTTAGGGGCTCATGATCTGTGTGGGTCACAAACTCCTTCGGCTACAAGTAATGTTGCCATGTCCTTAATGCTTTCACAAGAGCATAGAGCTCCTTATCATAGGTCGGGTAATTGAGAGTGGCGCCTCCGAGCTTCTCACTAAAGTAGGTTATTGGCTTCGTCTCTTGCATTAGGACAACCCCAATGCCAAGCCCCGAGGCATTGATAAGTAGGCTTTTCCTTGGTGAGAGGGTTTTTCCTACTTACTAGTCAAATGAAGTATAGATCGGGTTTAAAAATGTCGAACCTAATCCGGGAGTGATTAGCAATCAAAACACTAGAACTCTAGAGAATCAGTATGGTCTAAGGCAGAAGATAGGCAATTGTTTGTCACTAACAATCCTATTCAGCAGTAAAGAAAACAAAGCAAGATAACAAAAGCAGAAAATGAAAAGCTGGCAATTGATCAGGCAAACAGATTTCAGGCAAGGATCCTAGGTCTAGGTGCTCCGGTTTTAATCATATCTTAGGGTTAAGGATTTAAATATGGACTCAGCCACTCTCTCTTGAGGTAACTCTAACACCGCATTCTCGTGTCCAAACGCTTTGAGAAACCCCGAAGCAGTGACTTTCCCATAACCCATTCTAAATGTTATCCTAACATGCTTCAATACCGCGCTCTCGCGCCTCAAATATCTAGGCAATCAAGAATATCATTTTAAACTAAATAAGGCATAAACTAAAAGCTAGCTATACCATTTAGGGTTTAGAAGCTTTCTTTAGATCATGATTGAGTGGGCCCTACTACAATCAAGCCTTAAGAGTACCTTATTGCATAAGATACTTGTAGTTCTAAACCCTAGAACACCAGATCTAAGGATCCAATGCCTTAATCTAACCTAATCAATCACCTACCGTTAACTACTCGCAAACCATAGACATCGTAATCAGATCAAGCAAAGACAAAACGATAAAACTGAAATTAAGGCAATGTTCCATAACAAAACGTTATTACAAGATCTAAACTTGAACTAAGAACAAGAAAGAAAATTATAGCGGCTCTCCCTAAGGAGGCTACTAAAACTTCATAACCGCTCTCAAAGAGTCTAAAACGTCTTATCTAACTTCTTCTCTGCTTATTTCTACCTTTTACAAATGATGGCATGAAGAGGCTATTTATAGGAGAGAGATCAGGGGCGAAAACGTCCATTTTTGGCACATCTCAGATGCAATATCGGCCAAGGGGAGGTCGATATTGGCTCTTGAGTGACCGATATTGGAGTATCGGCCAAGGCATGCCCGATATTGCCTTGTTCTTGGTCGATGTTGGAGTATCGGCCACAGCCTAGCCGATTATGATCCCTTCATGGTCGATATTGGCATATCGGGCAAGCCATGGCCGATGCTCCTCTCCCTATGGCCGATATTGACTCCTTGGACATGACGTGGTCGATGTTGAGGTGGTCTTGGCCGATATTCCTTGACCCGAGATGCTTCGGTCGATGTTGCATGGCCCGAGACCGATTTTAGGACCCGAAACCGCTAAATCTTGACTTTTTTAGTTCTTGATGCTCCCAAATTATGTTTGATCTTCTAATCACCTAAAATGCATAATATATACAATATGCAAGCCTAAAGGACTCTAATGCATCATAATCTATGCTTAAATGATCGTAAAAATGGGTAAAAAGACGACAAAAACCGAGTATATCAAGCATCACATTCGATCTCAAACGCCTTGTCAAAATTCGGCAACATAAGCAATGTTGCATTGGTAAGCTTATCCTTCAAGGTCTGGAAAGCTTGTACTTGAGCTTCTCCCCACTTGAACCCCATTATCTTCTTGACTACTTCAGTGAGTGGTGTGGCCAAGGTACTAAAATCCTTCACAAACCGCCTATAGAAGCCGACTATGGCATGGAAGCTCCTAACTTCTCCAATGGTTGTAGGAGTTGGCCATTCCCTGATTGCCTTGACTTTCTCCTTATCCTCCCTTACACCATCAGCTGAAACCACAAAGCCAAGAATGACTAGGTGATCAAGGTGCATTTATCCAAATTAGCATAGAGTTGTTCTTCTCTTAAAACACTTAGAACCGGTTCAAGGTTCTTAGCATGATCCACTAGGTTTTTGCTATAAAGAAGGAGGTCACAAAGTAAACTACCGCAAATAACCCAATGAACTTTCTTAGCACATGGTTCATTAACCTCATGAATGTACTTGGTGCGTTGGTAAGGCCAAAGGGCATAACCAACCACTCATTTCGTATTTGGTAATAGCCACTCTTTAAGTCTATCTTAGAAAAGATTTTAGCCCCATAAAGCTCATCTAGTATATCATCGGAACGAGGTATAGGATGACTATACTTAACCGTTATGGAGTTGATGCCTCGACAGTCTACGCACATTCTCCAGCTGCCATTCTTCTTAGGCACCAGTATCACTGGCAGAACACAAGGGCTTAGGCTCTCCCTCATGTATCCTTTGGGCATGAGGTCCTCAACTTG
>OVAO01002424.1:0-12803 GCA_900406285.1 Biscutella auriculata
AGATAAAACGAATGAAAACAAGACTAAAAACCGGACAAAATCACAACATATCATTCTACCCTTTTTCTCTTTTATTTACAAGTGAATATCACATCTAAGATCAAGCCTAGGCTACCCATGACAAGAATAAATCGAGTCCTAGAGCTGGTCAAGCTTTTTCAATTCAATTCCATGGCCTAATCTACCTAGCTACCCGAATAGATGTTCTTCATTGTCGCTCCCTATATTTACGGGTTTTTACAAAATCATCAATCACTAAAAATAGAGCCAATGAGAACTCACAAGTGTAGGAGCTGGGGTGCTTTGGGCGAGAGGCATTATCCTTAAGATGAGGATAACCGAGTTGAGTCAAGAGTGTTTCGGCTAAGCTGCTCAAACTCGTGCTTAAACAAGAAAATCCATGAGATTCAAGTGAAACAAAAGATCATGCTAACTGAAGTTCAGATTAACACTCATATAAAATTGAAAGCAATCTAAGCAAGCAGGCTTCACGACCAAAGAATTAGCTTTTTATACATCAGGGTCTAACGCTATAGACTTCAGGACTTTTCGAAACTACTTAGCAAATTGATGATCGGGAGTTAAGGCGCTTAAGCTCTTTCTTAAAAACACGAATGATTGCCATCTAAATGAGACTCAATCATAAACTAAAATACAATGTAACTAGACATTTAAACCCGAATGAAAATAAGAAAAATAGTTTTGGTTTTTCTGAAACTTTTTTTAAAAAATTGCTTGGTTTTTCTTTTGTAAAACATAGAAACATAAGTGAAACATAAGTACTAAACATATATACTAACTACAAGAGTGAGAAAACAAAATAACAAAGTCATTAGTTCAAAGGTGGTTGCTCCCTCAAACTTAAACAACACAGTTCTTGTGTGTGTCTGAGCCTAGAAGAGAGCCGAAAATAAAAGATAAAAAATAAAACAAGTTCATGATTAATATAAGGTGACATAGATAAACAAAGATAGACATACATCCAGCGATCAATGGGATCGAATTCCTCCTCTGAGGGGTACTCGGGAAACTCATTGTCCGAGTCATATGATGGTGGTGATGTGATGGGGTGCCTCTCTCGTGGCACATAGGTGGAGGATCTAGCTAGGTCTACCTGCTCTCTCGCACGGCCGTCATCTAGAGCACTAGTAGACCTCCTCTGATAGGTGAAGGTGGGCTCATCGCAGCTTGTGGAATCCTCAGCTGCGCAGCTCGTTGAGGTGCTTGTCTTGTTCTTGACGAACTCTGTCAGCCTCTTGAATATGTCCTCATAGATAGCATACATCCGCTTAGAGATTTGCCTCTGCATGTCCCACTGATGCTGGAACTACTCCTCACTCTTCCTCCTTTCTTCTTCGCTCTTCCTCAACCTTGACTTAATCTTCTTTATTTCCCCAACCGCCTTCCTCAAAGCAATATCAAGATACCTTATCGAGTGGTATTTCCTTCGTATGTCAGCAACCATCTCTCTCATCAAACCCGGCTGTGTAGGCATGGGAGGCGGCTCAACATAGTACCTAGCACTCCCATATATGTGCCATGAATAATCTGACATATCTGGCTCGGGCTTAGGCATTGGCTCGTAGTGGGGCTCAAAATCAGCTTCCCTACCCACTCATCTCCGTCTTCTAGGAGCCTTGGAGCCAACAGGCTTGTAGGTAACCGTACCATTGGGATCAAATAGATCACCCTCAGCAATGTTGAAAGCCACATTAGCCAAAACACTCAGGTCTGTGGATTCGTTGTTGGGGGAGAAGGACATGAGCTGAATCGCCTGAGACTTTCTGAAATGAGTAGATGTAGCAACCTGTGGGAGTCTCTTCAAGCAGGAAGTAGCAGTTCTACAAATATTTCAGGTCCAGAAACTTGGAAGGTGCCATGGTGCCATCATAAGGAGACCCTAAACGCTTACATAGCGGTATAAGCCAGCCTCCATAGCTGAGCTGGGGTCTGATGTCCTGGATAAAGCACAACTTCTTCTGAATCTCCAGCAACTCATCGCAAAATTGTCGCACTATGTTAGGTCTTTCCTCTTCTCTCCTAGAGAACCCATCAGTGAAATCCAAGTATTGTTTGAGAATGGGGCCTACTCTGAGGCGTATAAACCGCATCTCTCCTAAGTTTATCTCTCCTTGATCACGCCTATAGTAGGAGTTAGCAAGTATCCTCTGAATGTAACGAACCGTTGGATGACGGATGGTAGAGGCTTTTATCGTTCTTGCTTCATAATCTCCTTGACCCAAGGTACTGCTGATCAAGTCGTTTTCCTCATCTCTATCTTAGAACTGAGCCCTTCCATGCAATGGGAAGTTGTAGACCTCAGCAATCATCTTAAACGAAGCTCGGTACATGTTCTTGTTCTGATCATGGAACCTGATTCAACCTCCTCCTAACTCATCTGAACCTCCAATGTAAACCTCTAAACTTGCCAGAAACCAACATGTCGATATCTGGTAGGAATTGTGTCCCTGACCCAACATACAACCAAGTCCCATCCTCTCTATAAGCATAGTGACATCCCCCAAGATGCCCAAGCTCACCAGTGCCTCCACATCAGGAAAGAGTGTTCCCGTGAAGGGGATTGCCAAGAAGTTTGTTGCCATCTCTTCTACCGGAGGCTTATCCGCTCTTTTCTTTGCCTTCTTCAATGCTTTCGTCCTTGCTACCTTACTGCGTTTTGTCTTAGGAATATTCGATTTATCGTTAATAACCTCCCAAGCCGCACTATCTCCCACACTCCTTATTCTACTCATTCCCTCGCTCTTGGGCATCGTAGCTCGGTTCGAGTTACTTGGGCGGTCTTGTCTCCTTTTTGAGGTTGCTTCATTACTAGTGGCAATAGCCTTGCCGTTGCCTTTCTTTCTTGTCTCAACCATTTCGTCCTGCAACATATCAATACACGAAAATTTCGGTTTTAATCAAGGTTGAAAACATCAATCTAACGTACACATTCAATCAATGCCGCTTAGAATTCCATCAACTAAGAAGATCATGTAAACAAGGGTTATCACTTTTAATCAAAACAAAATCTCATCAATTTCTATCAATTTCAACAAAAATCGATATATGTGGTTTTGGTGTCTTAGCAAAAATATAGAACTCAATCCTATACCATGCAAATTCATTCAAATTCAACTATACCATGATCAATTTCGTCTCTCAATCCGAATCATTAATCAATTATACCCAATTTTCATCATCCTATTCGAATTCCACTAGAAATCCCTAAACTTCACAATCGTTTTCAATCAATTGCTCAAATTAAACACATGCATCCATGGAGAACCATTACCAATCATCAAACAAGGTATATATAAGCTTAAACAACTCAAATCATCCATCAAACAAGCTTGAATCAAGTGTTCTTCATTAAGTGAATAGTAAAACAAAAATTGGGAGATTGAGTGGTCATACCTTGATTTTGATGGGAGATTGTTGTTGTTTTGGGTTAGGAATCCGAAAGTAATAAGTTTAGCACTTTGAATTACCGAAAATGATGAAGAATTGAAGATTTGGGTAGATTTTCTCTCTAGAAATCGTGAGTAGAGGAAAAGAATGAAGAAAAATTTGGCAAAAACCCTTTTAAAAACCCGAGAGAACTTACCTTTGGGGACCGCACCGGTCTACTCTAACCGGTGGGAGTGACCGGCGTGCCTCGTCCAGAACTACCTGTTATGTGTGTGCCGGTCAAGCACACCAGTGTGTGCAGACCGACGTGATCCATCCAGAACGAATTCGCGCATCACCGTCGGTGGTTTGTTATAGTTATACCAATTTGATTAGTTCCCAACTTGGATGAATTGGAACAGTGATTATTTGTAAACCAAAATAGGTTTAAGCGGTTGAGTTTTTTGAAGGTGATATACACATAACGGATGATGAGATATAAACCTTTTTGTCAACCATTACGATTATATTAAAATTGAAATAAATCAAGGACAAGATCCCACAGGGGGGACATGATAAACCCTACGAGTATGCACTAACAGTGACTCAGGACAGATAACAACTTCTCTACGGAGAAGCAGAGAACTCCCGAGTAAACGGGTAAGCACGGTCTGAGATATTTTTCAGACCTATAAGAACCCCAACTATCCCATTGTTTCGGTAAAAACCGAATCGAGACACTACCATAGGATCTTATTCCTATGGAAAGCTCTAATCCTAATATAATATTAATGGCTGACTTAGTAGCTAAACCTAAGAATACAAAAGATATTATCCTAATTAGCACCAGAGCCCAAAACCTACCAAAATAATAATTACAAGTTCAGTGGACCTTGGCTCTGGTTTGAATCAAGCTGAAAACCCTAAGCCCATATCCAGACTGATCTAAAAGCTTCCTGATGCAAAAGGATTCACGAACAGCAAACGGCGCTCCTGCAAGCCAAAAACGATTCATCTTCTCTAGATCTGGCAGGGATGTCGCGGCGGATTTCATCAGACCACCATCACTCGATATGCCAAAGGAGAAGGACTTCAATCCTTAGAGAGCACGGCGTGAGCAAGACATGAGGCTAAGCGACGTTGAGAGGCAGAAGTCGTGAAGACCTCGCCGAAAACTCCCCCAACAGAACTGAGAGCAGTCGTCGAGACCAAAACAAGAGAATATTTAATTACGTTAATCAAGATAATTAACTCATGAATCTAAAAAAAACGTTTTCATTTGTTTGTATCCACTTAGTCATAAGAAAAGCTCAACCATGTAACGGCTGCCGATTTCTATCATTTTTAATTATATTAGGAGAGAACCCGCGCATGCGCGGGTGCTATTTTATATACAATTTATTATATAAAAAGATTTTAGTTAAACTTCAATCAAATATTTTTACACCCTATTTTATAAATTTTATTTTTTATGATTATAATAAACTATTTTGCATAATATTCTTAAATATCTATTTTGTTTTTTCTCACATCGAACATCTAAATTTATTTTATTACTTTTTTTCTATAAATAAATTATTTATGTGATCATAATAATTGCGTATATATTTTAAAAATATATATTTTTCTTATCTTACATCTATATCTAATTTAAAATATTGTAAGAATTCTAAATTGCTCAATTTGAATTTCTATTTACATATACATTTCATTTATTATACTATAGTTTTATATGCTTTTCTATTTTTCATATAATTTCTCTATTTTATAAATTTTCATCTATTTGATGTGGTTTGAATTTTATTTCTTAATTATGATTCTAGTTCTTTTTCTTCACTTGTGAATTTTAACCAATATTTATCATATTTAAAATGAGAAGTTTTTATTTTATATATTAAAATTGATTAGTTAATTACTGACATTTTAAAATCGAAAATGAGAAGTTGATTGATCTTAGAATGACTTAACCAAAGAAGAGAAATCGTTTTTTCTAAACTAAAAGCATACCAATAATTTGATTGGTTAATTAAAGAGATTGATGTGGCAAAATTAGAAAGGTTGATGTGTGAAAAGGAGAGGAGTCCTCCTTCCTCCTTTATATATAAGATTTCCTTTCTTTTGGCAACAGGAGTATACTCTTTAGACAAATTATAGGGTTTATCTTATTTTCTAATTCCAGGCTTTATCTTGATGAATTTCTACCATTGTAATGTTGAGAAATTTACCCATCTTATGCCACATGAATCTATAAATTTAATATTTTAGTTGTCCATTAGAAAGAAGTAAGCAAAAAAACTCAAAAGCTAATTACTATTTATTCTTCGATTCAAGTGCCACATCATCAATCTCTTCATTCAAAATCGAACTTTATATTCAGAAGGTTTTATAAAACTTTGTTGGAATAAATGTAAACCCATCAGTATTCTCTTCACATAATAATTCAATTTTATTTACAACTACAAAAAAAAAATTGTTGAAAAATCAAATCATTTATTTATCCAACAAAAAATATGTTGAGAATACTCGGTTTGTATATTTTAAACTTATATACTACAATATATTCGAAATAATGATAAAATTAATTTTGAAATATATTTTTTAAACAATATCATAAGAAATATAAATATATTAAACATCTAAAATTTTAATATTAAATATTATAAATATATGTTGACAGAAATATTATAAATATATTACATATTTGAATATATTATATACTTAGAATTAAGTTTGAATTATTTTGTATGAATTTGGGTTTTGAATTACGTTCAAATTTTACTCAAACATAAAGTACATTATAAGTAAAATCTGGTTAGGAATTTTATCATTATAATTCATATTCGAATTTGGATTTTTTGAGTCAGATTTTAATTTCAGATTTAATTTTTTGTTCAGCCTTAATTTATAATCTATTTATGTAAAGAAACTCCAAAAAATATAATCTAATATATTTTTAGGAATTAGTACAAATTGTGGAGATTATAAAATTGGTTAGAAGAATACAATTGTAGTGAAAAATAAAAACTCTCCAAGTGGAAAATATATCTTGAGCATTTATGCTTAATATATATTATTGTACAAAGTATTAGTTTTTTCTTTTATCATTTTTTCCACGTTTGTATATGCATATATAAATATTATGTATAAGGAGACTTTTATGGAAATGTTTTTTTGAAAATACTAAAATTGAAGAGAACTTGAAAATTTGTGGATATGGTGATAAGTCGTTATTGATGAAAAAAGTGTAAAATGATAATAGAAAGAAAACTTAAAAATCTAAAAAATAAATATGTTTGATATATAGAAATTGTAGGAATAAAATTGTATTAGATATATAAGATTAGAAAGAAAAGAAACTAAGAAATAAATTAAGTAAAAAATGGACTAATTTAGAAAGAAAGAAAATAAATAAGGTGGAAGTAATAGTTGCAACTGTTGTTAGTAATGATTCAATAACTTATTTTTAAAAGAAAATCTAAATTAAGATTAAATTGAATTCACTTATACATTAATCATTTGGGATATGCATGATATTATGAGAGGTTTGTAAAATAAAATAGTTTAAGAAATAATTTATATTTGTCAAATTTATCCTAAATCTATATGTCAAGATACAATAAATACTAAACTACACAATCATATTTTTACTATCCATAGAAAAAAAAATTCTATACTTAATCATATTTAAAGTTTAAAATTGTCTTCTTATTAAAATATTTTTCTGTAAGTCTTTTTAATAAAATATAAAATAAGTATAGAAATAATGAATCATATCGTAATCAAATTTTGGAAAAAAAGTAATTAGAAAATATTTTTAAAAATACAGTTTTATAAAATTATGATTGGTTATATATTAGGAAAACAATTTATAATTAAAATAACTATTGATATAAAAGTTTACAAAATAAAATAACGTATTATTACTGCACTAATAGAATATGTTATTTGTGCCCTATGTTGTTAATTGGTTTTATAGTGTTCACAATGTATTGTTCGTTTGAATTTTTATTTGCTAATTGGGTTAGTAAATGTGGTAGATTTCAGGAAGGTATGGTGGTTAAGATTCAAATTGAATTATTGATTGTGATGAGTTGCCCACAGATCTTTTATTATATATGATAAATAGATATGATCATCTGGCAATTTTTTATTAATATATATATATATATATATATATATATATTAATTCTAATTTTATATCAACCTTTTGTTGATAAAAGGTTAATATATATTAAAATAAACCAAACTACAAAGGTAACTGTTATCCTAATCTTAATTTCTAACAGAAAATTCTCTTGAGGATGGAGAAACAAAAAAAGAAAAAACACCAAAATATTATTTTAAAGGGAAGGAGATGTATAGAAGGGATGGAGATAAGTTTTGAGATATTTTTCTTAGAGGAAGAAATTATTGAGTTTCTCTCCTTCCATACTTTGTATATACTATCAAGTGTAGGAGGTTCAGTAATATGATACTCGGACGAGCAAGTGGCAACATTGGTCCAATAACCATGAATGGGAGCCTATTAAATATTATAATCGAGTCAATAAATGAAAAGCGCAACACAAGTTCTTTGACCCAAATCGAGGTGTTCCAATTGACTAGAGGAGAGTGAGTGTGAAACCGGTTTCAAATATCTCGAGTGTTGAAATGTTTACGGAAAATGTTGTTGGCCGCTCACCATTTAAAGTGTTATGGAGTTATAGATGATCTAGGCCAAATGATGAAGTGAGATAGACCTACAATAATTCTATAAGGACAATTCTGGTCTTTGGTAAAAACCAACCACTTTCATTGCCCGTCTCAACAACTCGAGCATGAAGAAAAAGTCACAGCCACAAACATTGAACTGATTAGAAGGACAAAAGAGAGCCAAAAGGGAACCAATAATCATACCAAAAAGAGGCAGTTCAACTATTCTTCAAATCTACAATTCACCTCACAATTCATAAATCTCAATTAAACAACTACAAAAATATCAAAATAACTATTAAAAGTAGACAATCATCAAAACTATAATAACAATAACTATACCAAAATCGTTATACATCAATTTGTGCGTAGCGCGGGGTCTCCCCTAACCTTCTGGAGTGAGCCACATAGGCCAATTTTAACTTCCTTCTCTGGATGCCCTTCCTCATATAAAGTAAGAAGTGCCACAGCTTGGGGATTTGCAAACAAACCAATTCTACTCGAAGATTTGAAGTCTCACTACCCTCACTTGTTTTGTCATTGACTATCTTTCGATTCCTTCCTCGAGTGGGGTTTTTGTAACAAGTGCCCCAAAAAGTGAGTAGAGAATGGTTACCTGCTAGGGAGGCTAGGATTGTAGATTGGGAAACTTCACTGAATTCCTTGGCTAACCCTTGCCACCTCTTCCTTTAGTTTATGCTAATCGATTGAGGAAGGCCAACGCACTTTTCGTTATGGAGTGATGCATCGAAAAAATACGGGATTGTGGCAGCTCTCCATTACATGTCACACATCTATCTTAAACGTAGTAAAACCTGAGAATTTGACCTCTTTGTCTTCTCTCCTTTTCGTTGCTTTTTTCTGACCTCATTCTCCTCCATATCGTGCCAGTGTCGGTTCATTTTCACCATACAACAAAACCTATTTTGGAGAGATATTTTCTTCAGTAACTGATTTTTATTTCTACAGTTCAGGAATGTAAGAATAGCTTATTCTCAGGTCTTGCACTGTCTGTATTATGGGTGGAAAAGTCAGTTTAGAACAGTCTCTATATCTGCTTATGATTAACTAAAAAGATTTCTTTCTGCTGAGTTGTATTGAGGCATGTTTCTCTTTTGGCAGATCGCTTATCGCAAACCTTATTGCAGCAAATTGCTACAAGATTGAACGCCTAAAGATGCCTGAGAACTAGGCTTTGGGCAAAATTTTCTTTCTGAGATTGAGTAGTTTCCACTGATAGAATTATCTGGGATTATTGTAAAACATGTCTTTTCTTCGGTTAAGTATAGATCTTATCTTAACGGGTGAAATGCCCTCTTATATAGCAAGTGGTCTTGCAATGTTTTATGTTATGATTCTTATTTAGTCCTCGCTTCTTGTGATTTGTGGTATTTCTTCATAATCAAATTAATTGGATCTTTTCTTCAGGTAAAACTATGATAAATTAGTCTTTATGATTCTTCTCAACATTGTGTAACCGATTCTGTCTGGTAAGTCTCACAATAATTTGGTTCTTTTCCTAAATAGATTGGGTCAAAATTGGTGTGATGACTTTAATTTTTGACATTTTTATATTTGATTAGGTGTTGCGTTTGGTTTGAGTTGGCAGTCATTGGTTTGTTGCATATATAAATCTGGGATTTTGGTGCTAAAGTAAGTTGATTACTTTAATTTTTTAAAAAAATATCAATATCTGCTAAAAACAATTTTGATAAGTCGACAAACTTGGAGAAAGAGATTTTGAAACCGCAAATTTTGTTATAAAGTTGAGATAACAAGAATAATAAATTAAAACCTATTTGTAGTCAACTTTCAAAACGATATTATTTTGATAAAAAAAATCAAATTAAACAAAAATGAGAATCGAATTTAAGACCTCTTAATACATAAGACTTATACTTTACAAAAGTGTTACATTAAGTTTTTGTGAAATTCTGACATTATCATTTAGTTATTATATTTTTGTAGGAAACAGAGTGTCAAATGTCAACACGAGAGAGTATCCCTACTCCTATTATATATTAGATAATATTAGAAGTTACGTTTGAAACATGAAAAATTAGACAACTAATCATATATATAATCTTTATTATGTTTTTTAAAAAAAAATATTTAATAATAAACAAAAAGAAACGAAACTCATTAATTAACTTTTATAAATAAATAATTTTAGAATTTAAGTGANATTTATTATGTTTTTTAAAAAAAAAATATTTAATAATAAACAAAAAGAAACGAAATTCATTAATTAACTTTTATAAATAAATAATTTTAGAATTTAAGTGAAATATTAAAATTTAAATAATATAAAATTTGAATAAAGTATTCATCTCTTGAACTAACAAAAATAAATTAATCTTAAAAAAAAAACAAAATTAAGTAATTTTATAGATTAAGACAAGAATATTGGTTTACAAAGTTTTACATAGAAATTAAAATTATATTATATAGAAGCACATTGAATACTAATAAAAATAAAAATAAATAATATATAACAATTAATAGTAATCTGTAAGGTTATTGTGATACTCATGGCTCTCAAAAACAACAACGAAATGATAAACATGCTCTTTTCTTTTCAAAATTGGCTTCGTTCATGGATTTCAAGTCTACAATGGTTAGATCATCGAACCCTTGAGTCGCATGATTCAAAATGAATTATCTGATTAAGTTCATTTGTTTATTATTAAAGACATTGATTACTAAATTTTACAATTATAAGTTCAAAACTATAAAAAATATATATTAAAAATATTCTTTCATTTTAAAAAAATATTCAAACCTAATAAAATATTAATTATGTTAAATAGAGATCAATAGATGATAAAATGTAGATAAATAATGAAAAATTTAAACGAATAATATGATATATAATTTAGAAAAAACTAAAAGTTAATTAATTATTTGAAAAATATGAAACATATTAGGATCATAAAATTAAAATTTATAAAGATTATACATAAAAATTAATATTCAAATTTAAAGTTTAAAAGTATTTTATATAACAGAATTTGTATTGATAACATATATAAAACAGAACTCGCGCATAGCGCGGATATTCTCCTAGTAAGGAAAATAAGTGAATTGTAAGTAATGATGCTAATTTGACTTTGGGATATAAATGAGTTTAATTGATATTCTAAATTTTTTTATCTTTGTCAAATTAATCAGAAATCTAAATTTTAAGATCAAAATGTTTTGAAAGTAAATATTAAATTACAAAATCACACATTTATTAATCATAGAAAGCAATCATCCTATTTAAAATTTAAAATTTAAAATTGATTTTCTTATTCGAATTAGTCTCGACATTCGACTAACCAATTAGGATTCAGTTTAATATATAGTCAATTCAGATACTTTTGTATAAGATTTTCAGAATCGTTAGATATTTTAACATTTTGGTATGAGATATTCAGTTTCAGTTCAATTTCAATATTGGAACATGAGACTTTTAGACTAGATTTTTTATTCAATTTTTTTTCCAAACTACTCAAATATATAAAAAATATCCAAAAATAATCAAAATTATCGAAATATCTATACAAATCAATATTATTATCTAACTTTAAAATAACTTAATTAGTAATAAATGTAATCAATACTTTATTATTTCGGGTATATCGGATATTCATTCGGTTATCGATGATACAGTTTCGATTTCAGTTCTTCAAATATAAACATTTAATACCTACTCATTTTTTTGTCAATTTCTATTGGTACCTTTTATTTGGGATCGATTCAGTTCATGTCCATCAAAACTGGGTGATATTCCCAAGCTTGTAAATATATAAATTTCGAATCATATCATATAAAAAATTATGGAAAAGCCTAATAATTTTTTTTTTTGCATGTTACATTATGAAAGGTTGGATATAAAGTACATGATTTATAATTAAAATATAGATTTACTTGAACATTATAAAATAAAATGATATATTATTAAACTAATAAAATAATATGTTTGGGGTCTTATGGTTAGTGATTAATATTACAATGTGTTTTCAATGTTTGGTTGTTTGAGAGTTTTTTTGAGGTGGATGGGGGTAAATCCAAAACGAGTCTAGTGGTTGAGGTTTAAATCGACATATCTATACTATTAAAGTAGGGTTTATCTACTTAAAAATGTTATAATGAACTATTTTCTATGATGATTTAAATTAAAATATTTATAACCAACTAACTAAGATATTATATAAAAATATTCAATTATATAATGAAAATAATCATATAATTTCGTCCATATGTATTATCATAATTTAATCAAATTTTAAATGTAAACTAAAATATCTCTAAATAACTGACTAAAATATTAAATAAATATATTCAATTAAATAATGATAATAATCAAATAATTATGGCTAATATTTATATATCCTTCAATAATTTAATTTCATTTTAAACGTATACTAAAATATATCTAACCAACTATAAGATATAAAATAAAAATATTTAAATAAATAATGATAACCAACAGATTATCGTGAATATTACTATATCCATCGAAATTAATTAAATTTTAAATATAAAATAAAATATCTTTAACCAACTAACTAAGATTTAAATAAAAATATTCAATTAAATAATGATAAATAATATTTCTTNAACCAACTAACTAAGATTTAAATAAATATATTCAATTAAATAATGATAAATAATATTTCTTTACAATAAATATTTATAAACATGTAAATTCAGATTTTAATTTTGTAATTAACATTTAC
>OVAO01002425.1:1276-12802 GCA_900406285.1 Biscutella auriculata
GTCGACGACTCACTATATATGCATATAATCGGTTTAGAATGATTAGCATAATATCTAGCTAGATTTTATATTTAGAAAATTCACACACACACATATCCAACAAATTAATGTCTATATCAGACCATGTCTATAGTATAATATGATACCCATATGTATTTGTGAAGAGTTTTAAACATGGAAAACAAGATAAAACCATGCCAAATAATCTTGACATATTGTTTCAAGTCACAAACTAATGAAACTTTTCTTGAGAAATCTCAATTAGCATCAAGAAGACGATCAATAGATACGCGGAGTATAACAGAGAGTACTTCATTGCAGAAAGTCAGTACCCCATAGAGCGATACGTGCAGGTTCCTTTTCATATACCACTTCTCTTTAATGATTACATTAGTTTCATCAGTTATCATGAATGTCAAAAACTTATATGTTGAAAATGCAGGGACTGAAGAATGAAATGGTGACAATGGTGCAAAAGATTGAAGTGCTTGAAGTTCATAACCGGTTTGTATCTCAGCTAGCGTCATCATATATGATCCTTCAAGTGGTTCATAAAGGTGAACTAATTTTGAAAACATTTATGACTTTGTTATAGGAAGCTGATGGGGCAAAGTTTGGGTTTTTGTTCGGTGAAAGANCTGAACTAATTTTGAAAACATTTATATATGACTTTGTTATAGGAAGCTGATGGGGCAAAGTTTGGGTTTTTGTTCGGTGAAAGAACTTCAGGAGATTGCCGAACAGTTAGAGAAAAGCCTTTATATTGTTAGATCAAGAAAGGTTAGAATTAATACTAAATGCATTAACCCCCAGAAATATAAAGAGATGTTAAAATGAAATAAAATGTTGGTTGATATAATTGGTAGGCTAAATTATATGAAGAAGAGATAGAGAAACTAAAAGCCAAGGTTAGAATAATTGCACTTGTGATTTTGCTTGGATATTTTGTCCTTTTGCCTTGTGATATAATTATTGATCTATTCTTGTTTAAAAACATTAGGAGAAGGAGCTCAAAGACAAGAGAGTCAGGCTTTGTGCAAGGGTATGTACCATATGGAGACCATAGGGTCCATTTTTCTATATATATATATATATATACATAGTCATTAATTATAGTAACTTGAACCCATTTTCATTCAATAAAAAGAGTTTAACTTATGTACGGAGAAACTTGGGAATGTATACATAGTACGAATTTGCTAAACCAGATTTAACTAAAAAATGTCTTGTTTCTTTTTATCCACTATGTACGTGTTATAATGCAAATTAAGAAAACAATTTAATTATCAGGTTGGAGAAAGGCCAATGGCGATGGCTTCTGGAAGCAGAGAGAAAGAAGATGTGGAAACTGAACTCTTTATTGGATTTCCCAAGAACCGAACATAATGTATGCATGTATATACTAATTAATAGTATTTCAATCACTCTTCTTTATGTACAAACTCAAAATAATGTAATGTGTTAGATTCCTATATGTTTTTCTTTGTGGGACTATATTAATGTATTAATTGTAAGCTTTTTGTTTCTTTTCTTTTCAAGAACTGATTTGTTTTTTTTTTCTTATGTTTTTATATATTGTACTATATTCAAACGTTTCGTTGAAGATTTGATTTACGTAGTCGAACAGTTGATTTATTATGGAATGCACCATTTAATGTTGTTCTGAGTGGGAAATTAAATTTTGAATTGTTCAATCATTAACCTGTATATAAGTAAACAATTAAGTTTGCTCGTGTAGTCGTCAGAACTAATTGGCATATATAACCGTTATCAATTAGGTCACTTAAGTTATAACCCAATTCTATTTAGTGATACAACCTGTAAAAATGTTTTTGTATTATTTATGAAGAAATGTAAATATGTTTTTATCTAAATTTTGATAAAACGGTGTAATAGTTCATAGTTTTAAAACTTAGAAGAATATCCGCCTGGATTAATTTTGTTATTATGTTTTCTGATAAGATAAGTTTTTATATTTTATAAATATTCTAAATGATTTTATGTTGTTTTTTTACTTCATTTTGTAAAATTTTAAATTATATTCTTTTTTTTTTGGAAACTGATATTTTCATTACTTAAACAAACGATAGTACAAGGAAGAGTATAGAACCCATTGATACAGGACTTTGAGATTATACATGCCAAGTAATAGTATACGATGGAGAAAGAGATTGCGCATTCTTGGCCATGCGATCAGCATCAGCATTATCTCTTCGATTAATGTGTTGAAACCTGTATCCCTTGAGGTCCGCCAGCCTCGTGATGTCTGTTATATACCCCCTGAGCTCGTGATTTGAGTATACTCCATTTTTCATGTTGAACCGTTGTATCAGTTCCATGATCTGCTTCGAATCTGTACAGAAAAGGATGTTGTTATAATTCAAACGCGAGAGATGCTTAACGGCGCTTAACAGAGCCTTGGCTTCAGCTTCAGCCGGCGATACTGTTGCCATGAGATACCCCGACCTTGAATTATATTCTATTAAAGTAGTTTGCGGTCTATTGTCATACCCACTAAATAATATAATATAATTTTAAAGTGATTGAAATTTATATAAAGCTCAAAATAATCTACAAAAATATATTATTTTATTTTTCAAGTGTTTGTCTCTTCTCTTAATTCTTATAAAACAATACTATTAATTCATGTTAAAGTTGAAAATATAATATCATCATGATATTTATTCATTATAAAGATTATTAAATATTTTTTTTAAACAATATTTTTCATTGTTGTTTATTGCGTTTCTGTAATTGAATCATTCCAAATATTTAAGTTCTTTTTTGAGATGATTTCTGGGAATGTTACGTATAATTTTAGTGGTTTAAGTGAAACAATTCAACATTCTCTAAGTTTTACCTTTTAACATGTTTATTGTCATAACATATATGTACATGAAATTGTCATTTTTCTCATTTTGTATGGATATTTAGTATCATATATTGTCAAGTATCATATATTTTCATGATGATTCTTGGTAACAAAAAGAAAATTTCCTTGCTTTTCTCAATTGTAATTTCAGCTTCTAATATACATCCTCCTAAACGTGTGACTATCATTCTTGTTTTATTGTACAAGCCCTCTTTTTATTTATGTTTCATAGTATTATCATTGGTGTTTTGTCCTTAAAGTGGAGGCGGTGATTTGACAAACCGAAACATTTCAAAGAGTACCACTGAAAAAAGCACAGAACGCTTAAATGCTATTATAGATGGTTTTCAAATATTTCAATCGTCATAGCACATAAAACAATTTATTTTAGAATTTCACTAAAAAGGAACCGAAATTGTGTTTTATCCAACAAACATTTTCCAGTTACCTATTATATTATCAAATTTTTCCAATTAGTTTGTTAATTAGGTTCACCAAAATAAAAAATCAAAATCAAAATTTTTATAGCACTCCGCAACAACACGCAACTAAAAACTAATATTGTATATGTTTGTAGATTTTCGATACTCTATAATAGTACGAAAAACACGCTGTGTTAAAGTTTCATCAAAACGCAAGATAATTTACTGCGGCAACACTTAGCAAAAAATTTCACGAAAATTTTCTAGTTCCTTCTATTGGTTTTTAGAACAATTTTACAAGATAATTGGCGGAATTAAGTTCTCGCCCTATGAAATTTAAAGATGCGATAACATTAACTTCACGCTATCTAATATCAAAATCTTAAAAACATATTTATTTGTTAAATTAAATATGTAAATATATAAAATTTGACACCAATCTCTGTCACCAACTTCTGACACCAATCTCCCCAAACCCTACCCTAAACTCAAAAAAAAATTAAACTCTAACCCTGAACTTTACATCTAAAACTTTAACCCTTAACTTTAATAAACTCAAAACTTTAAACTCTAAAACTCTAACCCTTAACTCTAATAAACTTTAAACTCTAAAACTCTAACCCTTAACTCTAATAAACTCAAAACTGTAAACTCTGAAACTCTAAATCTTATACTCTAAACCCCAAATCATAAACTCTAAACTCTAAACATCAAATCATATATTCTAAACTCTAAATTCTAACACTTAACTCAAAACTTAAAACTCTATATCATGTATTTTAAACCCTAAACTCTAAAACTCTAAATATTAACTCTAAACTCAAAACCACAAAAGGGTAAAAATATTTAAGTTTTAAGTTAGGTGTTTTAAACTCTAAACTTTAAAACTAATCCTTAACTCTAAATCATATATTTAAAACCCTCGACTTTAAAACTCTAACCATTAACTGTAAATTTATAACTTTAAACTCTAAAAACTTTAAATCATATATTCTAAACCCTAAATCATAAACTATAAATTCAAAACTATAAGCATTAAATAATAAATCATATATTCCAAACATTAAACTCTAAAATTCTAGCATTTAACTCTAAACTTTAAAGTTAAAACTCTTAATCATAAACTCTAAACTCTACAACTCTAACCTTTAGGTCTAAACTCAAAACTTTAAACTCAAAACTCAAAATTTTATACTTAAAACTAAATTGAAAATTGAAACTATTAACAAATAATAATAGATACTCATATCAAATAAATTAAAAATCGAAATCTACATTAATTATCAATATATTACATTAACTAAAATTGAAAACTATATTTATTAAAATTGAAAACTACATTAATTATAATTTTTCAGACTTCATTTATAATTGGTTAACTGAGAAACACTATGATCACTTATGAATTATTCTGGACTGTTGATAAGCAACGATCAACAAATAAATTAAACAAAGAATTTCTCCTTCCCTTCTCTTTCTTTGCTTATCTTTCTTCTCTTCTCTTCCTCCGCTCTTCCCTTTCACTCACACGAGCAGAGATGATGGCTTGATTACGAGCGGCGAGGGGCTGATGCGAGGCCACAAGCACTTAGCGAGATCGAGTGACATGCTCTTGGCGAGGTGGACTGGCAGAATTGAACGAGGTGCAACTGATGGCAAGGAGAGGCTCTGAAGGGGAAGAGGCGAGCGGGGGGTTGATGCGATCGAGGTGAGGACTGGGCCAGCGACGAACTGATCCAGGGATGAATCAAGCTGTGTTGGTCGAACGGAGTCGGAGGTTCCGCCGAATATGATTCAAGCTCTTCGTCTTCATGTAAGACGAGGCTGATAGTGAGGCACTATTGATGACGAGGCGAGGCTCCAACTAAGCTCCATTAGAATCTATTTTTCATTTTTTTATTTAACTTTTTGTTTTATTTTTTTGTATTATATTTTAATTTTGTGTACCCATGTAATCTGTTTTTGTTTTTCAATTTTTGTGTTTTCAATTTTTTGTATTTATGGAATTTTTTAATTTTTTATATAATTTGTAAATTCAATATTTAATATATAAAATTAAATATTTTAATTTTAAATGATTTTATTTTTAAATAATTAATACATAAATTTAATTGATTTTAATTTAAAATATAATATATAAATTTAATTAATTCTAATTTTAAATATAATAGCATTGTTCTAGAAACGCTATTATAGATGAGATAAGTATAATAACACCATAAAAAATGCTATTTCATGGGTACACCTATGATCACTGAGACAGACATTACATTTTCGGTAATGCTAATAAAGATGTATAATAGCATTTTTTACATGTTGTCAATGGAAAAGTTCAAATACTATGTTTTATAAAGCGGATTTCTCTGAACCTCCTCGATAATTATGTCATTAGTTGTTGTAATATATGGACTAAGACGTGAATCATCATATGCTACACTATATATATGAGCTAAGATATTCCTTTATTTTTACCATGTAACTTGGTCAAGATGAAAACATTCATTTCATCAACGGTTTCATTCCTCGGAGTATATCGCATAACCCCTCAAATAGTTTGGACACATAAACCAATTCTCATAGTCACTGTAGGTAGCATTTAAAATTGAATCCATATGATTTCTCCCTCCACTTAACGTTGATGAGTTGTGATACTCACTTAGACTTCCCCTTTTGTCTAGAGAAAATCTAAGTGGGTGAGGGGGTATCATATCGAACCAAATCGAGAGATTATAGTCAATCACTTCTCTAGAGAATCCTCTAGTCTAAACAATTAGATAAGAGGTGTTTCTGTCACCAAACAATCCTAACTAGAAAGCAAAGAGAGATTTAACTAAAAATGTCAATTGTATCATAAAAGTCAACAAAAGTGATAGAGATGCACTACAAGAAATATGTCTTTTCTTAGCAATTATTAAACGCTATCGACAACTACCATGACATTTCCTTAAACGCTCTCATAGCGTCCGTCATAGTAGGTATGATATTTTAGATAACGAATATTACGTCTGGTATAATAAACTTATTTACAACACTTTCGTGTGTATATTGGAGAAAGAGTGCTCAATCAAAATTGTGGGAGATGAGAGATTATGTTTAGATTTGGATTGTGGGTGATGAAAGATCTGAAGATCTGAAGTTTTTGGGAAATTCTTGTTTTGGTGGCTAAAGTTAATTAAAAGGAAACAACGGCTCAGATGGAAAGAATTAAGTTGGCGAGGTATATCCAACGGTGTAGGATACATCACGTTTACAATCTCTGTATCAATTGTTTACTGGGCAGGTTATTTTTCGTTTTTACACGTCAAAATTACATTTTACTATATAAAATAGGTTTTAAATTAAAAATTATAGTTTTAGTTTAAAAAAAAAAAATTAGAAATACAATATTGTGCTTATACAAATCAATATTCAAAATTAATAATATTATTTCTTATATCTATAAATTTTTAAAATTAAGAAAAAATAGTCCTAAGTAGTATGACTACAATCTAACCTATAAGTCCATATACTCTAAAACTTACTTGTAGGTTTAAAGGGTTCAAGCATCAAATGTTACATGAATTTGATAAATTAAAATAATAAACACTATACGAGATAAAATTATTTGTATAGTCTAAGATCTTACGGTTTAGAGTTTAGGGTTTAGAGTTTAGAGTTTAGAGTTTAGGGTTTAGGATTTAGGGTTTAGTAAAACAAATTATGTAATAAAAATTATTTCTTAACCAAAAAATACAAATTTGTAAATATACTAATTATTTATAAATTTTAAAATATTATTTATTATATCTTCAAAAAAATAAAATTAAAAACAAATTTAGTATTTAGAGTTTAGGGTTTAGGATTTAGAGTTTAAATAAAGTTCTGATGCCGTTAGGATGTTTAGGGTTCGACATTTGTCTAAACACCGCGAACAGTTCTGTTAATACGTTCTAACTTGGATTCCACATCAATTCACACAAAAACGACATAGTTTTGATTAAGTGATTTGACCAACAAAAGTATGGACTTCGGTTACTAATATTAATATAGTGGGCTTTACAAATTTTAAAGACTCATTCGAATTCATTGATGAAAACAATGTCGTTTTCATCTTCTTCTTAATTCACGATGTTTGATTATCCAATGAAGAACTCGACGATGCAACTATCTGATGAAGAACTCGGCGAGGCAACTCGATTTCAGTGGTATCTTTGATGTGGAGCATTCACAGTGTGTTAAATCTCTGGCTACATATTCGACTGCTGCATCGATCCCTCCACCGGAAGCGATGGCTATGCAGCCTACTGCTTGTCACACGACTGATTAGAGCGGCTAGTGACTCCGATTCCACGGGCCTCCTTCACCTCCCAATTAGACTTGTTTTATGTTGGGATTGAAGCATAGATCTTTACATTGATTGGTTCTTTCATGTATTGGTTTTTTATGTTGGGATTACAACATAGACCTTATTGCAGGAAGCTCGAATCTCCGAAATCTAAATCAAGGGCTACGGTGGAAGCTCGCATACATCTCTCTCTGCAAAAGTTCCAAAGTTTCAATGTTCCAAATTATATTGTCAAATTTAGAGACTTAGGATATGTTCGTTTGTGCATCCAGATGCATCATTTAGATGCAAATGCATGAGATGTTGTTCTTTTGGTCCTTTTTGATTTGCATCTAGATGATGCATCTGGATGCAAAGATGCTAAACATCTCAAATTTTTTAAAATCAAGTTTTCCCCGAAAACGTGGGAGTATGGCTTTTCGGAGAAAAACGCGGGATTGCGACTTTTCAGGAAAACCGCGAGATTTCGGCTTTTCGGGAAAACACGGGATTATGACTTTTTGGGAAAATGCGGGATTGCGGCTTTTGGGGAAAAACGCAGGTTTGCGGCTTTTCGAGAAAAACACGGGATCACGGCTTTTCAAGCAAAACGCGGGATTACAGCTTTTCGGGACAAACGCATGATTGCAGTTTTCAAGAAAAACGCAGGATCATGGTTCTTCGGGAAAAAACGCGGGATTGCGGCTTTTCGGGACAAACATAGGATTGCGGTTTTTTTTGGAAAAAAATACGGGATTGCGGCTTTTCGGTAAAAACACGAGATTGCGACTTTTCGGGAAAACGCGAGATTGCGACTTTTGGGGAAAACGCGAGATTGCGGCTTTTAGAGAAATATGCGGGATTGCAGCTTTTCTGGACAAACGCAGAATTACGGTTTTTCGAGAAAAACATGGGATTGCAGGTTTTCGGGAAAAACACGGGATAATGGTTTTTCGGGAAAACGCAAGATTGCGGCTTTTCGGAAAAACACGGGATCAAAGCTTCTTGGGAAAAACTCAGAATTGCGGCATTTCAGGAAAAACACGTGATCGCGGCTTTTAAGGAAAAACGCGGGATCGCGGTTTTTCGGGAAAAATGCGGGATTGTGGCTTTTCGAGAAAAATGCGGGATTCTGGCTCTTCGGGACAAACGCAGGATTGTGGCTTTTCGAGAAAAAGGAGGACTACGGTTTTTCAACAAAAATGTAGGATCAGAGCTTTTCGGGAAAAACGTGGGATTGTGGTTTTTTGGGAAAAGTGCGGGATTGCGGCTTTTTAAGAAAAAAAAGGATTGCGGCTTTTCGGGAAAAACGTAGGATTGCGGTTTTTCGAGAAAAATGTGGGATCAGAGCTTTTCGGGAAAAACGCGGGATTGCGGCTTTTCGGGATAAACGCATGATTGCGGTTTTTTTTCTGAAAAACGCGAGATCGCGACTTTATGGAAAACGCGGGATTGCGGCTTTTCGGGAAAACGCGGGATCGCGGCTTTTCGGGAAAACGCAAGATCGGGGTTTTTCGGTAAAACGCGTGATCGCGACTTTTCGGGAAAACGCGGGATCGCGACTTTTCGGGAAACCGGAAGATTGCGGTTTTTCGTGAAAAATGCGAGATCGCGACTTTTCGGGAAAACGCGGGATCGCGACTTCCGGGAAAAACACTAGATTGCGGCCTTTTGGGAAAAACGCGGGATCACGACTTTTCAGGAAAAAAGCGGGATTGCGGTTTTTTGAGAAAAATGTGGGATCAGAGCTTTTCGGGAAAAATGTGGGATTGCGGTTTTTTCGGGAAACATGCAGGATTATGGCTTTTCGGTAAAAACACGGGATTGCGGCTTTTCGGAAAAAACGCGGATTGCGGTTTTTAGGAAAATTACGGCTTTTCGAGAAAAATGGGAATTGCGACTTTACGGGACAAACTCGAGACCGCGGTTTTTCAAGTTTGTCAAGAAAAACCGCGATCTCGAGTTTGTCCCGAAAAACCGCAATCCCGCATTTTTTCTGAAAGACGCATTCCCGCATTTTCCCGAAAAGCCACAATCCCGCGTTTTTCATGAAAAACCGCAATCCTGCGTTTTTCTTGAAAAGCCGCAATCTCGCGTTTTTTCCCGAAAAGCCGCAATCCCGCGGTTTTCCCGAAAAGACGCAATCCCGCGTTTTTCCCGAAAAGCTGCAATCCCGTGTTTTTGCCGAAAAACCGCAATCCCACTTTTTTCCCGAAAAGCCGCAATCCAGCATTTTTTCCCAAAAAGCCGCGATCTTGCATTTTTCCCAAAAAGTCGTAATCCCGCGTCCCAAAAAGTCGTAATCCTGTGTTTTTTCCTGAAAAGCGTAATCATGCATTTTCCTGAAAAGCCGCAATCCCGCATTTTTTCCGAAAAGTCGCAATCTCGCGTTATTTCCGAAAAGTCGCAATCTCGCGTTATTTCCGAAAAGTCGCAATCCTGCATTTTTTTCACGAAAAGCTGCAATCCCGCAGTTTTTTTTTCCGAAAACGTATTTGGAATAATGAAATCGTAGTTTTCTAGAAAAAATGACTTTTTTAAAGCCGGTTAATTATGTTTTTCTCGAAAATGTGAAATCACTTTTTCGTGTTTAATGAATAATTGAATTTATAGCAACTAGATGCTAGATCCAGATACAAAAACGAACAACATAGAATACAACATCCAGATGCAACATCCAGATGTTGGATACAGATACAAAAACGAACAACATCTAGATGCAGCATCCAGATGCTGGATGCAGAAACGAACGGGACCTTAGTCAAATTTAGAATCGAGTTTTTTGAGAGTCAGTCAAATATTATGTGGACTAAATGTTTTAAATATTTTGATGTACGATCGCGTTTATCTTTTGTTCTGCAATGGTTACCGCCAGTATTTAGAATATTTACGCGGCCAATTTTTTTTATATTCCCGCTAAATCAACAATAGCGTTTTGAAATTCTAAACGCTATGAAAATATCAGTGTCCTTTTACAATAGCAGTGACGCAAAAAACGCTATTTTGGGATGCTATCAATAGTCATATTTATTGTAGTGATGAAAATGATAATAAAAACCTAACCAAATAGACTAGGCAATTGATTCAGATGATTAAGTTCAAGAAAGTGATGCTCAATCAATGATATAATGCTAATCTTAAGTCTACGAAATCCTAAAATAGGCTAATCCACTCTCGTGGTAGAAACCCTCATCCTAATCATGCAATAACTACAAGCTCTGGGGAGACTACACATCTAGGAAGCACAAAACTCTATTTCATGCGGCCATTAAGCATTCCTAAAACAATCTCTTAGTAAGATACATATAACAACATAAAAGACTCATTCATGAATTTTAATTGAATACCTATCGGGCAATAAACTTTCTAGGATCTAGATTAGGGTACATAAGCTTAATCTAACATTAAGAACATCAATTAGAAGAAGATAATCAACAATACAAGCCTAAAACATCACAATCAGTCACTAAATCACCCCAATCTACTTAACTCATTCACTTAGAAGGAGACTACTTCCTAACCATGCTTAAAACACAAGATCCCATGATGGATTCATGCATAAGCAAGATTTAAACAAGAAACAAGAAACTTAAGCAAGAAAACAAGAGAAAATGAGATTTAACACTAGTAAAAAACGGCTTATAGCCACGCCAAAATTCGTGGGTATAGCCTCGTGGGTAAATAAGTTCTTGGCTAATTCATCGCCGCAGTGACCTCCACCGCCGCCTGGGAGAATTGTAAATTAAATTACACAATTGCATCCCAAGGGATTTGAACCCTGGGTGGATGTACCACAAGTATATGTTGTGACCAATGGACTAATGTGACTTTGATGTTCTATTTTAGCAGCATTATAATATATTACTACCTTGATTAATATCGTTTTAGTTTTATTTGTTTTGATTATAATTGGGTTTGTCTCGGGTTTA
>OVAO01002426.1:0-12802 GCA_900406285.1 Biscutella auriculata
GCATCCTTCGATAGGCAAAAGTGTCGTAGGGACATGTGAATGTCGTTTTTTCTTGATAAGCTGGATGTATGGGTATCTGAAAGAAACCGGAGTATCCGTCCAAAAAACAGTAATAAGGATGGTTAGTTAGCCTCTCAAGCATCTGGTCTATGAATGGCAAGGGAAAGTGATCCTTCCTGGTTGATGTGTTTAGCTTCTTGTTGTCAATGCAGACTTTATGTCCAGTTATGGTTCGGGTGGGGATTAACTCATCATCATCATTCTTCACCACCGTGATCCTAGCTTTCTTAGAGACCACATGCACGGGTGAAATCCATTTACTATCTGAAATTGGGTAAATGATGCCTGCATCGAGCAGTTTTAAGATTTCCCTTTTCACAACTTCTTTCAAGTTGGGGTTTAGCCATCTTTGGTGCTCTATAGACGACATAAATTCATTTTCCAAATGAATTATGTGCATACATAACGAAGGGGAAATCCCTTTTATGTCATCTAAAGAGTATCCAGTGGCTCGTCTGTACTTCTTGAGCTCGGAAATCAGACACTGAATTTCTTCGTCCTTTATATTGTTATTGATAATGACAAGGTAGGTCGAGTTGGGACCTAGAAATTCGTATCTGAGACCTTCCGGGAGCGGTTTGAGTTCAATCTTAGGGGCTTTTAGTCCGCTCCAATCTTCTTCGATAGATGATGTTCTTATCTTGTTTGGTAATTCTTTTTGTGTATCAGCCTCTGTTGTCCTGGTATGAAATTCTATAGGAACTGGTAATTCTTCAAATTTTATGACCTTGTTAGGACTGTTATATTCCAATTCTTCTATTTTTGTTCCAAATAGCTCATTCTCGTCCTCATATGTGGCATCTGCCCTTTGTATCTCATCTAGGTATTCATCGGCTAGCTCATCGAGTATCTCTATGCTGAAGGTATGTTGTCTAGGATCTGGTTTTTTCATGATGTCTCCCATGTCATACTGCTGCACATGATTCTTTCCTATGTGTAGGTCTATCTTCCCTTGTTTAACATTGATGATGGCTCCAGCTGTCGCTAAGAAGGGTCGTCCGAGAATAAGCGGATCCTTCGGTTCTTCCCGCATCTCGAGGACGACAAAATCTATTGGAATCCGAACGTTTCCTATACAGACTAGTAGATCCTCCAAAATTTCAACTGGGATCTAATTGATCTGTCCGCTAACACCAAGGATATCTTACAGGGTTTGAAGGTGTGAAAACCTAGCTTTTTGGCGATGGAGAGGGGAATAACGCTCAGGCTTGCTCCAAGGTCGCATAGGCATTTTTCGAAGATAAGATGTCCAAGAGAGCAAGGTATGGTGAAGCTTCCTGGATCTCTCAGTTTCTCATGCGTTGATGATCTTTGAATGATCGCGCTGCATTCCTCTGTTAACACCACCATTCCTTCCATATCTTTCATTTTATTTTTGATAGCATCCTTCAGAAACTTGCTATACTGAGGAATGAGCATGAATGCGTCTATAACAGGCATAGTTATCTGAACTTCTTTCATTTGTTCTTCAAACTTATTTTGGTACTTCCTCATAAGCTTATCTTTATGGCGTCCAGGAAATGGAAGTTTCGGTTCATGGCTTGGTGGTGTATAGTGTGGAACCTTAAGGGTTGTAGGTTTACTACTTTTCTTTGGTATATGAGCTATGTCGGTTTCAGTCTGCTATTCCCCCTCAATGTCTTCGACGATTGTTTCTAACACAACCTTATCAACTCTCGGAGTTGCCTCCCCCCCCCCNTTCACATTGTCCACAATGGGAGTCCTAGGCGGTAAGGCGCATCCGGAGTGAAGGGTAATGACAGGGAAGAAATCCAAGTGACGTTGATGCGCAAAATCGTTTTGCAGCGAATCTAGCTTGCGCGAGAGAAGCTGGATATGGGAAGCAAGGTTCTCATACAGTTCACATGCTTTTGAGTAGGCTATGGTAACGATATGAGTGACATGCTGTCTGAATTCCTCTAAGTGGGAGAAATTGTGTTCTTGAGCCGCGAAGAATTGCCTTTTAAAAGAATCATCTACTTCGTTTAGATGTGGCTCATAATAGGTGAGATACATGGGAGATGGAACAAGAGCTGCGTCAGACAGTTGCTGGTACGCAAAAGGCTCAATTGAATTAATGTTTTCGCGAGAAGAATGTAGAGGAGCGAATGGGATACAAGACGTAACATGATGAAGTTTTGTCCTTTTTGCTTTGATTAATGTATCGAGTTTGGCTTTGGGTTCATCAATCTGTTTCTGGTAATGATTATCCGCACAGTGGTCATTATCGTCGGCTGGATCATCAAAGACGGAGCCGTATTGACTTTCGCTTGTTGTCAGGTTGTCAATCAAACTGAATCCATCAACGATAGTCTGTTTAAGAAAGCGGCCGACACTAGCCGTGACGAGAACAGAACGACAACGAGGTAGTAAACCGTGGTAAAATGTGCTCAGAAGGTTAGCGTCCGAAAATCCATGATGCGGGCATTGCGATGTGTAATCACGAAAACGTTCCCACGAATCGCTTAGAGATTCTGTGGGAAGTTGCTGAAAACCGGAAATAGATTTACGAATTTTTGTTGTCTTAGTAGGAGGGAAAATTTTAAATAAGAACGCATGCTTGTATGCTGCCCATGTATCAATGGAATCCTTAACAAGCATTTTCTGCCAGTGATGCGCGCGATCTCCAAGAGAGAAGGGAAAAAGGCGCAACTTAAGTGCGTCTTCACTCACACCAGCGAATTGAATAGTATTGCATATCATATCAAATCGATCTAAATGTTCTAAGGTATTATCAGAAGGAGATGAACCTAAAATTTTCGCTCTTCGATTAAAGCAATAAACTCTGACCTAATGTGGAATGAGTCTGAGGTAATGGCTGGGGCACGAATCCCGGATCTCATCTCATAGAGTGTAGGTGTATCTTCAGATCCAATAGTCTGATCTTGAGGTCGGAGAAGGTGAGGGGGGAGAGGATGTGGAGATGGGTATATTGTCGAACCAAATCGGGGGTTTCACTAGGTCAATCATTCTATAGAGAATTTAACTGGTCTAAGCAAGGTAGAGATTGATACTGTCACTAACAATCCTAAGTTAAAAAGCATGAAATAGAAAACAAGTAAATCAATTGCAGTAAAGGAAGCATCGTGAAAAATCAAGTAATAAATTGCAAATATAAAGATAAGGATATCCCTAACAAATGGACTAAAGGTTAAGATGATTAAGTTCAGGATCAGGTGCTCATTTCTATAAGATTTCTGCTATTCTTAAGTCTGGGAATTTCAGATATAAATCAATCCACTCTCGTGGCAAGGACTCCTAAACTAAACAAGATCTTCACAATCTCTTGGCTAGATACAATGTTCAGAAAGCATTAAGCACGACTCCTTACAAAAACTAAACAATCTCAAGCGCTCTCGCGTCAATAAAATATATTTAGCATACCAATGCTTATATCTAACACCCTATAAGCACTCTCGCGTCAGATAAGATGCCATGGAATCAAAAACAGAGTGATCAGTTCTATATTGGCATTAAGAATACAAAGATATGAAGAACATGGAAGAATAAAACTTTAAACACCTAGATCCATTCCAAAATCACAAAATCTCCCTAACCCATTTGCTTGGGTGGAAGACTACTCCCTAATCATAGCCAAAACACAAAATCCCACAAGGGATTCATGCNTCCCACAATGGATTTATGCATTAACATGATTAGAAACAAGATCTAAAGCAAATAAAAGAAAGAGATGAAGATAGAATAATCAAAAAGCTTGAATCTTTTACAAAGTTCTCTTGAAAACAAAGCTAAACATGAAAGAGGCAAAGAGAGGCCAAAAGTGGTTTCTCCCAAGTTGTTCTCTCTCAAAATAAGGGTTAAATGACTTATATAGTAGTGCTACTTAGAGTAAAAACGAGCTGGTCAACTCTGGTGAGAGACAGTTGACTTTCCAAAATTGATCGACATGGATCGGTCAAGGGTTGACCGATCCAGATGCTCTGATGACCGATCCAAAGCTCTGGAGCATCACTGACCGATGCCAGCAGCTGCTATGACCGATCCAGATCACAGACCATGCCCTGACCGATCTTGCAATGGTCTGTGGCCGATCCAAGGTGCTGAAATGTGATAATTCTTCGTTCTTTGATCCGTTGAACTCCCGAATGATACACAAGTCCTTCTCGAACACCTGAGATGCAATATATACACAAATGCAAGTCTAATGGGACCTAAATGCATCACAAACTACTTGAAACCGAATGAAAATAAGGCTTAAAAGAAGATAAAAATTACACATATCAATAGCTGAAACTATAATTCATTACCTTTTAGTTTTTGTGTAATTAGTTTTTTTTTATGAATTCATTTATCAAATAGAAGAATGCAGTTGGTATTCATACATAAAGGATTCACTGGATTAAATTAAATACTTTAATTCAGATTCATACATAAAAGATTCACTAGATTAATTAAATATTTTAATTCGAATTCATACATAACAGCTTCACTCGATTAATTAAATATTTTAATTCGAATTTATATATCTCGAATCATGTTTGAGTTTAGTTTATTGCGCAATCCTAATCTTATGTGTCAAACATATTTTGGAGATGCTCTTGAGCTTTGTGTAAGTTAAATTTTCTTAACTAATCAATAATAGATGAATACATATGAAAATATTTATGCGCTGAATAATGATTAAAAGAAGAAATTTTGTGTAAATGAGAGTGAGGAACATCTATTCGAAAAGTACCTCAATTTCACTATAAGAGAATTCGTCTATTGATGTTCATGTTGTTTGCCTACTTATCGGCTTAGCTTTCAGTGCTACTATATTATCCGCTGGTTATTTTATGTTTGTTGGTAATTGCAAAAATGTTTATCTTTTGTTCAATATAAGTCTAGACAAGAGAGAGTAAATAGTTATCTCTTTGATAATATTTTTTTGAAAAATTTCTACGTTATTTATATCACTAATTAATAATTTCATTCAAATATAGTATATTATATATAGTATATACTGTAATATCTCCAAATCTGGCCTTAGGCCCAAAACTTTAATTTTGGCTGAGGGATTCAGGTTTTGGCCGAGCAGGAAGGGTTTTGGTCGAGGAATGATGGTTTTGGCCGAGCAAGATCATTTTTGATCGGACAGAATCAACTTTCGACGAGCCGGTTCAGTATTCATCGAGTCAACTCAGTTTTGATCGAGGAAAAATTAGACTTAGTCGGATTAGGAAGGATCTTGGCCGAGCCAGGGCTAAACTGATCGAACACTTGGTGTAAGTTCGAGGAAAAATAAATTAAGTCATTTTATTTTTTGACTTAGTGACTACTCAGACACACCCAATGTTCTATGGTGGTAGATTGAAAAAAGTAAATAAACCTCTATAGGGGGTGGGTACTCTTGCGTGATTGAAGATTCCGATGACTTGGCTTGGATATCTCCTGTGCGCGTTCTACCCACCTCGAACATGGATAAACCATGTTATGTCGAGCCAAACAAGGATCTAAGAACTCCGAAAGATCTAGATCCAAGAACTCCGAAAGATCGAGATCAAAGTGCGAAAAAATCCTTGGATTGGTTCATCTTGGACTGATCCGAGTTGGGATGATCGAGGCATCGCGATTGGAAGGCAGGAACAATGTTGGAGATCCATTCGATCAGGCTTAAGATCATTCATGACCGGAACAACTAGGTGAACCGAGCTAATTGGAGTGGGATGATCGAGCTAGAACAATTCCTAGAAGCTCGAATGAGCTGAAGTGGGAGTTGAATAACTAGATCAGTCAAGATGCTAGCTCAGTCAGTTGAATCAAGTGAGTTAATAGCTCGGTCAGCTAGAGCAGTTGAGACACTAGTTCAATCAGCTGGACACCGGCCATATGGCATTAAAGTGTGCCACACGCATGAAGCGTGCGAGAGCGGTTATGGATGGTTTTGGGTAAAAGGAATTCGCGTCTTAAACGATTATGGGTAGTTAAGGAAGACAATTGAGACAGTTCTTGGGCAAATACGCATAAGAATGAGACTTAAGTGATTTTCGTCATTCTCACGCGAACAAAAAACTCTTACTAACTGAAAGCGAATAAAGGCATTGAAAGACAGAGAGACCGAAGGAGAATGATCGGCTAAGTCTTGACGAAATTGATCGGAAAGGATCAAAGCATTCTCGGCATCATCCAGCGGGCCTTCCAAGAACTTGAATCCGTTTGTTAAGGTGAGTGTGTGACCGATGTTAAGGCTCGGATTCAGGCTATCTAGACCGAATTCTTGCTTGATTCCTTTTTCTTGATCGATTGCATTGTTCGATTACTTGTCATCATTTTACTTCATTTTTCTGCATCATGCTTGGCTAAGTTGGATAGTCATGGTCGAATGGCGGTTATCAGACCAATCAAAGTGATGGAATCGAGGGAAACTTGATTGGATCGTGATGAACCAATCAAAAGCATGTTCTGTCTCGACTTGGGTCGAGGGACACATCGTCTAAGCCAATGTACAATGAATTGGGGCGACCGCATTCACTAAGTATTATAAATACTTACGCCTCATTGTCTTTTCAGGGATAGATGGTGATCGTGGGAAGGATGAGGCTTAGGCGCGCGAGGCTGAAGACTTATGATCGATGGATGGTGGAATGGTTCGAGTAGCTAGGATCATTAGACTTGTAATAGCCTATAGCGAACTTAAACAAGTTGTAATGAATCATTTGCGTTATAAATAAAACACTCATTCCTTAAGAATCTCTAAATTCATTACTGCTTATTGTTGAATCACAAAATTGAACTAAGGATCGAATCAAGTAATGAACCATTAAGTCGAAAATGTCTTAGTGGTTGAATGGAACAACCTCATTGGACTTAGAATCCGGAATAGAGCATTTCATATACCATCAAATATAAATAATTATATATATGTTCACATTATATTCAACTAGATAAATATATATTATAGTATTAAATTTGTACATATAAAACTATATTGTAGTAAAAATATTATATTATTTAATAGAAATTAAAATTAAAATTTTATATAACAATTTGTGCGTAAGATTAATAATTTCTTACAAGGTATTTTCAATATAGTATGAATTTGAAATTTCATTTGGCAATTGGGTTGGTAGACGTGGTAGAGATTGAGCGGTTTAGTATTTGAGGTTTAACCTAACCTATAAATAGTTGATTTGAAGTTTGGTTGGAAAGTGGAAACTGATGATATAATCGTATAACATAATTGTTTATATGGAGTTTACCTTTGGAATAAAAGATGATGTTTGGTAATAATGGATCTAACCGGTCTTAATTTGTACTTCTCGATGACTCACCGTTCAATTCTCTTTCTACGTAAATATTCAATTTGACGTATGGCTTGTAAGTTCAGATTCACATGTTCTATATATTTTTTCATCAATGGATATGGCAATGGATATGGAAGTAATGGAAAGTAAATATAAAATATTGAAATATTTTTTTAAGAAAATTCTTATATAACAAAAACTAAAAATCAAATCAAAACATAAAATCAACAAAATTAATAATAGTAAAATGTAAAAGAAAATTCAAATATAAATTTGTATAATATTTTAAAATAACATTTATAATATATTTTCGCACATAGCGCGGGATAACCCCTGATATATAGTGGCATGATATTTTTATTTCTATATTGACACACGAGTTTATATTAGAGACTAACACATGTACTTAGTTATATTAAAAAAGTATTTCAGTTTGGAAATTTAAACATTCAAATCCATTAAATCCATCACATTGCTTTGAAGACGAATTAGCGATGATTTAAGTTTTTTCATTTCGACGCAAATTAAAAGGATTTTGCTAAAATTTCTCAAAAATAAATTATTTAGTTAAGAATAAATGTTACATAATTGTCCAAGCAATATAAAAACATGATAACTATACTTATAAATCATTATGTATTATTATATAATGTTAATTTTTATGTTTTATATCTCATATGTATCTCATATGTAATACAGTTACATGTAAATGTAGATGTTACTTAAAGTGGTATGATTTCGTATTATGAAATATTTCTCAAATTCTAACAAACTCAAATTTTACAAAAACATGTAAACAGTTACCAAACTTGTAGAATTATCAAACTTACAACCAAAGTCACCATCACCATCTGAGGATCGTCACAGCCGAGTGCCGATGGACTGTCAATGCCAAAGGTCCGCCACCAATACCATCGGAGGACCACCACCTCAACCCCCATCCTCATCTAAGGATGTCCATCGCCCGTTTAATATTTTTAAAAAATTATAATTATTTAGTCCTTACAAATCTTTCACAAATTCGTTGTAATTAACCATCGAAAATTCGTCATTAAATAACCGTAATAATTCATCGATAAGTAGCCATTGCAAACTCCTCACAAATTTACTACGAATTTGTGATGAATTTCAATTTACGGCGAGTTAGTTTGGTTGTCTCTATTCCATCGCAAATCATGTTTTATTATGGATTAGCGACGATTGTTACCCCTCAACTTGTAGTGTAAGAAGAAGTCATGTTTTGGGCATTTTTACTGAGGAATAATCGAAAACCATCTTTTTTTTTAGAAAGAAGTAGTTAATAATCTCGGTAACAAAGAAATACTATCATAACCACAAAATTATATCCCCTATATATTAATTCAGAAAAATTTATTGAAAATAACTTTACCATTACGTGTTATTTACATGTATGTCATGATGACGTATCATCTCCAGAATATCTCTTGGAAAATATTTGAAATAAGGTTTTGTTTACTAGAATAATTACAATATATGTCACTGATATATTTACTAACCAATCAAATTAAATAAAAATAATAATATTTAAGTATATCATTAATATTTACTAACCATTAAGATTAAAAAATAAAAATAAAATTCATTCATATAAAATAATAGATATTTGTGTATACATTAAGATTCAAATTTTAAATCATATACATAAATTATTTAATATATGGAATAAACTAAAATTATGTTAAAATCCTATATATTAATATATATTTGAAAAATCGTTTAAAACATATTTGACTAAAATAAATAATTAAAAATTAACAATAAAAATATTATAAATATATAGAAATATAAGTATTTCATCCCACGCATGGCGTGGGTCAAAAATCTAGTTTTCAAATATAACATGAGTCAATAAAAAAATTATGATTTCATATTAGATAGAAGATAAAAGAAATTAAATAAAATCACAAATTAAATAATATAAAATTATTTAGGAAAATAACCAATAAAATTAAACTTCCATTGACCTCAAAAGTATTTAGTAAGCAACATTAAGTGAAACTTTTGTCAAATTGGCAAATACGATAAAATATAAACATCACAAATGCATTCGATTTATGTCCAACTAAATCGGTTAGTTCAATTATTAGTTCAATTATCAGGTGATTGAAAAGTGTTTTTAACTGAAACAATTAAAATTGAAAAATGAATAGCCATTATAAACCATGAACCAAAACAATTGAATCAATACTCTAACCTAAATTTATCATTTATTAATCGATTTGTCCCGAAACGAAAGTTTTGAACATAACCGAACTGGATTCAGTTTTCATGTGAATTATGATTTGGGTCAACTAACCAATTGACATGAATGAATTTCATCAGGTTCTCGTTTCAGTATATTGACCAAGTAACCGATTTTGTTATCAAATCCGGCAGTAAACCAGGTGTAAACGAAAATTTTGGGAAAAATATCAGAATTAACAAAAAAAAAATCTATTTGGTACGCTACATTTTTCAATTACCCTATGAAAAAGAAGAAGAGATGAAACAAACAAAATAGTGGAAACAAAGGATATATGTTATTATCGTGAACTCAAGTAGAACTCATGAGGAAATCATTGGATTTTTGTGTGTTTATTGTATGATTACTGTCGTTTGAATCTTCTTTATTGATATTAATCAACTTTGCGTCATAAAATTTAGAATTAAAAATGACAAAACAATGTAATTATTATGTAAAATTATAGGGAAAGATAAAAACTTTGATTATAGAGTTACACTCGAAGAGCATAACACAATGGAAAAACTTAGTTGCTTTGGTATAATACTATGATAACATTTTTTTTTGGAACTTAATCAATTTTTTCTTCTAAATTTAAATGAAACAAAGGCAAGAGAAATAGTACATAATTAGAAGGAAGTTTTTAACTTGGTATTCGTCTAGAGACACTAGAAAAAAATGTTTCATCTTTGCGCTTCAAATTTGATTACTACTTAAAATATTTTTGTTGTCTAATGATAAAATATATCTAATAATTTAAAGCAATTATAAAAGAAGAAGATGTGTTCTTCCTTGATGAAACGTGATAACCCAAACGACATTGTTTTAATAAAAAATAAATAAATCAAATTTTTGAAAACCAAAGATTTAATCTCATAACCTAAAGGGAATTTAGTAAGGAAAAATCACTCGAGCTTCTGTGAAACTTTTGATAGAATTGATAAATACAATAAACTATAAACATCAGGGTTTTGATTCGGTTCGGGTTGAATCGTATTGATTAGTTCGATTATCGAGTAGTTTGGTAATTGAAAAGTGTACAAATAAAACTGAAAAGTAGATAACCTTTCGGCTCCATGAACCAAACCTAATTGAACCAATACTCAAACATAAGTTTAAACTTTATTGATCAGTTTGACTTGAACCAAAAAATTTGAACATAATCAAACCCGATTTGGTTTTTGGGTCATCTTATAGATTGACATGAAATTAATTTTCATTTGGTTCTCGGTTTGCTTCATAGAATCGACCGGGTAATAATATATTTTTAAAAATTTAAATAAAAATTGAAATTAAAGCAAATTTTTACCAAAATTTTGAAAATATCTGAATTACCCAAGATTACTAGAATTCTAAGAAAGTTTTAAACCATATTTTGTAAAATACTAGAATTAACAAAAAAAAAAATGTTTGATTCGATAGACTTTTGAATTACCCGAATAACTAATCCAATTGACCCAAACTGAATCGCACTCTAGGTGTTCATAATTTATTGTATTTGTCAAATTTCAGAAGATTCACTTGCTCAAGCAGTTGTTAGTTTTACTAAGTGTCTTTGAGGTTTTGGGATCAAGTATCTAGTTTTACAAAAACATAGTACATTTTTGCATCTAGATATTGATGGCGAGCCGCTTAATGAGGAAAGGAAGATAGTTGTTTTATGGACTTACATTTCAAAAGCTTGAAGAATTTTCTCCACTTCGAAGATGATATATGACTGATGCATCTTGCATCATGTGTTTGGAGGTGGATCATCAGAGAAAGTCGAGGATGAGGAGATTGGACACTGGGTTAAGGACCCATCAAGAGATCCTCTCGGTGATTTAAGGTCTTGGTTCTCTTTCTCTAACTCTAAACATCTTAGATCAAGAAGAAACTTTTTGGTGTTCAAGGAATGATCAAAGGAGTGGATGAAACAGAAAATGAGAAGGAACATAGAAAATAGAAGAAATAAATGATATGTGTTATTATCGTAATCTAAAATAGAACTTATGAGGAAAACACTTGTATTTTTGTGTGTTTGTTGAATGATTAATGTCATTTGAATATTCTTCAATGATATTACTCGAATATGCGTCATACTATTCAGAATTAACAATATGAAAAGTATGTTATTAGGTAAGTTTCTATAGAAAGATACATACATCGATTAGAGAGTTACAGTGGAAGAGCACAACACAAATGACAAATTTAGTTGCTTTGATCTACTGTCATGAGAACATTTTTTCTTAGAACTTTATCATTTTCTTATAAATCTATACAATACAAGCAAGAGAAATAGTAAAAAACAAAAGGAAGTATTAATTTGGTATTCGCCTTGATACACTAGAAAGAAAATGTTTCATCTTTTTACTTTAAATTTGATTACTAATTTAAATGTTTTTGTTGACCAATAATAAAAGATATAAATAAGTTTAAAACAATTATTTAGATTCTAATATAACTAAAAGTCTTATATTTGACAATGCTTTCAAGGTTTATCTTTAAAACCTCTTAACTAGATGCATAAGTATAATCATCATTAAGGAGCTTGATTATATCATATGAATTATACATAGAGATATATCATGATATAGTATGAGAAATGAAACAAATATGCATTCGTCCAAAACTCTACTTTATCATTATGTAACTTCAATGTGAGACCGTAGAGGTTTATTTTCTAGCTTCAATATCTACTAATTCAATATTAATACAATCATATATATATATATAAAAACTTGATTTGATATAAGAAAAGAGATTAATTATACTAAAATAAACATACAATTAAAATAATACATAGATAATATAAAATAATTTAAGAAAAAAAAAAAAAAAAATCTGCGCATAAAGTACTCTCCTAGTTATAATAATGGTTTATCAAAAACGTTGATTAAGAACATCTACTATATAAAAGGGGAAGGGGGTGCTCTCCTAATTTGATATGTGGCACCCCTTTCCTATCAAAAATATAATTATATAATTAAGATTATAAAATCTAACAAAAAATTAATATGGCATAGTGGTTAAGTGTATCATTGCCTAATGTAGAGGTTATGAGTTCAATTCTCTTTTGTCTCACTTCTATTTATTTTGGTATTTTATCGAAACAATGTAATTTTGCGGATTGACTATGACTTGATAATTTTATTTGCCATTTCTATGTATTAATGATATAGTTGCAAAAAAATTCATTAAAATTTTTTTTCAATAAAACATATATAAAATCATTATTTAAAAAATATTAAAAAATATTTAAATACTAAACACAAAG
>OVAO01002427.1:0-12801 GCA_900406285.1 Biscutella auriculata
ATTTAAAATAAAAGTCACAGTCTCTACAGTCTAATCTTACCAATCAAACTTTTATCAATTTTAAAGTAACAGTCAAAGTCATTACAACCAAAAGTCTTTAAAGCCAAAAATCTTAAAAACTTACGGCCAAAAGTCTACAGTCACATCCCTTACCATTCGGACCCTTAATCTTTCTTTCTATATATTGTTCAGCCTCTAGAAGAGAGTGGGTACTCTAGAGTGGAATTTGGAGAGCCGGACTTGTTCATGTGTTCTAGGCATTTACAAAACCAGCGAGATAAACAGAGAAGATGTTTGGCTTTGTCAATTGGCGGATTGAAGACTGAGACCAACTCTGTTGTCTGGGAAATTCCTGCCGGAATAAGAAATCATAGAGAGTATGTTTCCGCTTTTACATTTGCAGCTGCGTTCTTGTCTGCATTTTTTATTATTATGGCATCTGTTTTGAGCTTCAAGGTTGAATCTTGTAAGAACTCAAAACAATCATGACTCAGCTTTTGTTTCAAACTTCGCTGTGAGGCCTGGACATATTACCTGAACCCGAGCAACAATCCGAAAATCGATTTGAAAAAAGCGGGTTTGGGCGCCCAAATAAATCACGAAAAACCCGATTGGATTCAACTCTGATTGCAAAATTGATTTCGGTCCGGGTAAAATCCGATACCCGAATTACAACCCGATTACCCGAAATATTTCACATCCGACAATGCATTTATTCGGGTTATTGAGGTTTTCAGGTAAAAATAACCATAATTTTTCGGGTTTTCGGGTAAAAAACCGAACCCGAAAAGGCAAAATCGAAGCCGACCCAAAATTTGTATCGATTCGAGTTTATTTATACATGTTTTATATAGGTTTTCGGGTTTTATTCAAGTTTTATTCAGTTTTTCGGGTTTTCGGGTAAAGAAACCTGAAATTTTTCGGGTTCCGATTAAACCCGCCACTTTTTCGGGTCTAGTTCAACAGGCAAAAACCCGCCCGAACCCGACCCGAAGTTTGTAGAAAACCCGAATGGGTCAATATCTCTTGACAAAGAAACTGCAAACCCGATCGGGTTTACCCCGAACCTGATTCGGGTATCCGTATGCCCAAGCCTATGTGACGGTCAATGAGCAAACAGTTTTGTGTCCTCTCGACGTTAAACCGGTCTAAAACCACAATTTTGCATGATAATTACGTTTTATCAAACCGAAAATGTGCGAAACACAAAGAAACAACAGAACTCTCAACTCCATAAGGTTTGCACAAAAAAAAAAAAAAAAGTCACGCGCACATCCACACACTGTATTACATAAACTAATAGACTTCAAGCCAAGCCGCACCCAAATACAAAACCGACATCTAAGTGTTGTCTTCAAATTATATATTTATATACCAAGTAGTTTTCATTGATGCTTTAAGATCGATGAACACACCCGAAAGACTTGTTCTTGCTTTTGAAAATCAAGCTGCGAGTACGATAATCACGATCAGGAGTACAATTCCAAATATCACCAAGAGCAAGCATGTCTGCATTTAAAACAAGAAGAAGACATTTGAGTGTGGCATAAAAACGCATCCAGGTTCCATAATACGTTTTATCTACTGTTTTGTTTCTAAAGTATTGACTTTTTGAGTGAAATACCAGAGATGAGTTTGATCTTTGTGTTTTGGCGGCTTGAGCGAGCTGGGACTTTCCCTGTGAAGTTGCAGCACGGGAGTTATCAATATGAGTACCGATATCATCTGCGAAAAAAAGAAGTTAGTTCTCTAACTGTAACTTTTAAGACATGTCCTTTAATGAGTTTATAGATTCTCTTCACCTATCATGACTCCTTGATCATTAACCAGAACCGCAAGATCTTTGAAAATTTCATTAACTTCACCAATTTGACTATGGATTTCTTGTATTCCTTGTTCTCTTTCTTCAATCACAGCCTCGTTGAATGCAATCTCATTGTCTAACAATACAAGTTCTTGTCTGCAATAATCAACGAGGGGAAGGCATCACAAAACAAATCGAAACTGTAGAAGACTACTTTTCTAAACACCCACCTTTTCGACTCCATAAGCTGTGCCCTCTGTTCTGGGATCTTATCTACCTCACTCGCTGCATAGCTATATACCGAGCCAGCCAAGACAAATAAGGTACATGATTAGCAAAACCAGACATTCAAATCATAAAGTTTAGCTTTTTGCTTTAGATCATCACACTTGAACTTGTAATTTGAGGTTAACGAACACAAAACCCACCAATGACAACATAAACGTCATCATCATCGTCTTTGATGACAACTTATATAACTAGAGGGAAGAGTGGATTGAGGCTCGAAAGGGGTAAGATCAGACAAACAATTTACCAAGTTGATGCTTTTGCTTTTTCTTTTTGATCATCACACACTTCTAATTCCAAAATCACACATTTAAAATTCAAAATTAATATACTCAAAAAACAACATAAACAGTGGTTACCCAGAGGGAGAATTGGATTGAAGCACGAAAGGAGTATAAGTAGTTTCTCTCTCAGCTGCAGTTTGTTGAGCTTTCTGAAACTCTTTCAATACAGCTTGAAAGTCCTTTGCAAGCTTAGCATCTGCAATCTTCTTACTTGGCTAAAAGACAAAACAACAATCATAATCAAACTCCGACATGTCAGATATAAACCCAACAAGAAGAGAGAAGATTTCTGTTTACATTCACACCACTTTGATGATCAGTTTCACTAGCTGCTTTAAGCTTAGCAGACGTATCCTTCACGAGCTGACCGATATGCAATCGCGTCTTATGCCTACAACATTATTTTGAATAATCAATCGAATTCCCCAAAAAGCAATCAGAAGTTCAAAACAATTGGAATCGATTTTGAAAAAATAAAAGGATTCAAAAAGGAGAATTACAGTTTCTCTCGGAGCTCCGGCGTATCTTTAGGAGTACCGAGTGTGTTAACGAGTCGCTGAAATGTAGAAACTCCGGTATTGATCTGGAAAATTCCAGAAGCGACGGCTTGTGTCGAATCTTGTCGACCACCATTGATCTTCCTCGGTCTTCCCTTTCCCGCTTCTAAATCTTGAAAACTCATCTTCTTTCGTGGAAAAAACCCCCCAAATTTTTCTTGGGAAAATCCACTAAAGATGAAGGAATCACTCTAAAACAAGGGAAATTGATCGAAATTAGAGTCCGATCTAAAGGATCAAAAAGGAAGAAATTTGCTATCGGAAATTTTCCCGATTTCCTGAGGGAAAAAAATACGGTGAAGGCGTGAATGGTGGAGACGGAAAATTGAAAAGCGTTTTAAAATCAGCAACTGATTTGAAGAAAGAGAAGAAAAGGAAATAAAGAGAAAGTTTTCCCCTCTTAGATCCTTTAACTTCCAAATATTTAGTAATATTATCCTGTGTAAATAAACCAAATAAAACCATTTGTATTATCTGGTTTGCGTTAATAAAATTTTGGTTTTGGCTCTTTTTGTTTTTCTTTTCAACCGACATATTATCTTTTTTTTTTTTTTGTCAATAGAAACAAATTAATAAAGGGCTGTGCTGGCTCAGTCCGGTTCAAGAGTCACAACAACGGCCCTTTCGCTTCGAGAACTCCTGCCCCGCCTAGCTTGACTATCCGCCAATTCATTGTTCTTCCTCGTGGTGTACTTGAAGGGGACGGAGATAAACTGACCCTTCCACTGGGATAACTGCTGCAACTGGGCCTCGAAAGCCGGCCAATCTGCCGGGGATCAAAGCATAAGGAGGATATCAGTGGAGTCTGTCCGAAAGACCACCTCATGCCGGTCTGCCCTAATCATTTCCTTCATCGCCCATATTAGGGCCTCCAGTTTTGCCTGTAGAGGGGTGGCCAATGCCATCCTTCCCCGGGACCCCCACAATCGCATATCCCCCGCAGCACTACAGGAGTACCATCCCAGGCTCCCCATTTCATCCCTTGACATCCATGAACCATTTGAGTAACATATGAACCCCGTGACGGGTTCCTCTCCCTGTCGGATATGCCCCTGCTCCAAATCTCCCTGGGCGTTCCCCCATTCCGAGGCGTTCAGCGGGCCGTCTCCACGATTAGCTGGGCATCCGGCCGTTTCCCATTGTAGATGAAGCCGTTCCGAGGCTTCCAAATATACCAGCACAGCCAGGGGAAGATAGGATCCTCTCGTTGTGTCGTAGTCCGGAAGAGAAGGTAGTTCAAATTGTAAAACAGCGAGTCGCTCAAGCTGCCCCTAGGGTTGATCGGGACATTAGCAAGCGCCCAGGCTTGCCGGGCCGGAGGGCAGAGGAAAAGAACATGATTGACGCTCTCTTGCTCTATCCCGCAAGTGTAGCAACCTCCTTCACAGTTGATCCCTCTTTCCCTCAGCAAAGGAGGAACCGAAATGCTTCCCGTGATCGCCTGCCATAAAAAGTGGCGCAACTTCGCTGGGCATTTTAACTTCCACACCCTAGCTGTCAGGGCATCCGTATTCGGTCTAGGGTTGAACTCTCGTTCTCCGCCCAACATACGCTGACTCGTCTCGTACCTTGACCGCACCGTATATTTCCCTGATTTTGAGTGGAGCCACTTCCAGCCATCTTGAACTATCCCTGGTTGTGGTCTTAGCTCCTGAATAAGAGCGATATCCTCAGCGTCCAAAATCTCTGACATTAGTGGAATATTCCACGTACAAGTCTCCGGATGTATGAGGTGGAACACCCGGAGCGGACCTCGGGCGTTCAGCCGGAATCCACGGATCTTCCCATACTGAGATTGAAAATCCTGAACCCAGCCGTTTGATAAGCCCCAATTCTACCAGAGGTCGCGCCGACATAATACTTCTCCACCCATAGGATGGGGACGAGTAGCGCAAGGATCGCATAGGATCCCCTTCCCGGAAGTATCGCCCTTTCAAGACTCTGGCAAGAAGGCACTCCAGGCATTCCAGAAATCTCTAGAATTGCTTCGCTAGAAGGGCCGAGTTGAAGTGTTCCAGTTCTCTGAATCCCAACCCTCCCTCATCCTTTCCTCTGCAAAGCTTCCTCCAGGACTTCCAATGAATCCCTTTCCGCCCCCTGATCCCCACCAGAACCTGGCTATAGAGCTGGTGAGTTTCTTGGTGATCGTCTTGGGGAGCCGGAAGCATGACATGACGTAGGTCGGTAATGCCGTGGCAACTGACTTGACTAACACCTCTCGTCCTCCAGTCGATAGGAACCTCGTCGCCCATGAGTCAATCCTATTTTGTAAACGGTCCTGAATAAAGGCAAATATCTTGCACTTTGGTCCTCCTAGGCTTTCTGGAAGCCCCAGATAACTCCCCATACCCCCCTCCGTCCAGATCCCCATGATGGCCCGAATTTCCTCCCTCTGGGTATCAGCTACCGAATGTCCAAATTGGATGGATGACTTCTCGTAGCTTATCCTCTGGCCCGATGCGCTCTCATACTCCTCCAGAATGTGCTTTAAGTTGAGACACTCCTCCTTCGTTGCTCTGCAGAAGAAGAGACTATCATCTGCGAAAAGTAGATGACTTATCGGTGGACTGTGCATGGCTACCTTGATCCCTGTGATCCTCCGTTGTCGTTCCGCTTCCTGGATGTTCCAGATAAGAACTTCGGTGCACATAATAAAGAGGTAGGGGGACAGAGGGTCTCCCTGTCTTAATCCCCGCTCCGGGAAGACATTTCCCTTAGGCGACCCATTGATCAAGATCTTATATCGCACTGTGGAAATACACATCGATATCCAGCCAATCCATCTCTCCGAGAATCCCATCTTCCTCATGACTTGGGCAATAAATTCCCACTCCAACCGGTCGTAGGCTTTGCTCATATCTGTCTTGATGGCAAGATACTTCCCTTTGTATGAGGGATTAGTGCGAAGGCCATGAAACATCTCCTGAGCAATGAGAATGTTATCGGAAATGAGTCGCCCCGGCACAAACGCTGATTGAGTCTCCGAAATTAAGCCCGGAAGGATTCCTTTCAGTCGTTGGCATAAGACCTTCGAGACAATCTTGTACCCTACGTTACAAAGGCTGATAGGGCGAAAGTCCATCATCCGAGCCGGGCGTTCTTTCTTGGGGATCAAGCAGATATTCGTCTCGTTCAGGCGTCTGTCCAGTTCCCCAGAGGTGAAAAAGCCATTCACCGTGTCCACTATCTCCCGTTTCACAATATCCCACGCCTTCTGGAAAAACAGGGCGGTCATTCCATCAGGTCCCGGGGCTTTACCCGGGTGCATCATAAATAAAGCCTCCTTGACTTCCTTCTCCGAGGCCGGTTCCAGGAGGGCCGCATTCATCTGTTCCGAAACCAATAACTGAACATTCAAAAGTGCGCCTTCCATATCTCCTGGCATAATAGATCCGAAAATGTCCTGGAAATATTGCTTCGAGGCCGCGATAACCTCCTCGTCCGTCTCCACCCAGAGGCTCGTGGCTGAGAAAATTCCCGAGATCCGATTCTTCGCCCGCCGTTGTTTTGTCACTGCATGAAAGAATTTCGTGTTGTGATCCCCCGCCTTGAGCCAGAGATTCCGGCTTTTTTTGTTGCCAGTAGATCTCTTCATCATGGTAAGCATGTTTTACTTTCCGGTTGAGGTACTGGATGCGTTCCCGTGGGCATGTATCATCTGCTTGACTCGTCTCTAGTTCCCGTTTCAGCTCCTCAAATAACTTCTTATCCCCTTCCCGGGATTTCTTATGCCACTGTGATAGCGCCTTTCGACAGTTCCGAATTCTCTCCCACAATGGAGTTGCGATCTCGGGCACCCCCCAACCCTCACAAATTGTCTCCATCAGTCCCGGTTTGCCCAGCCATCTCTTGTCAAACCGGAACGACACTCGATCCCTGTATACTTTCGTTCGGAGAACCGCTAAAATAGGACGGTGATCAGAGGCCAACATATTTAAGTACTCGACGTGCGATGCCGGGTAAATTCCATGGAATTCCGCGTTAGCCAGTGCCCTGTCCAGCTTGCATCGGACAACCCCCGAGCTTCGATGCCCTCTCTAGGATAGGTCGTTCCCGACGTAGGGGAACTCCGATAAGCCACAGGAATTTATGAGATCATTGAAAGGAATAAAAGATCCTGGGGAACGCAACTTTCCGCCTTGTTTCTCGTGATTCCCACGTATCTCATTGAAATCTCCTATGAGGAACCAGGGTTCATCCCTCTCGATGCTCATGCGTAACAGACGTTCCCACACCCTCCCCCTTAACCGGGTCACCGGATCCCCGTAAACAAACGTCAGCGACATCCTTGCGCGTTTCCTGATAATTTCCACATCCATCATCCTTTCGCTCTCATATCTAATCGAGGCTCGGAGAGAAGACTGATAGAATAAAGCTAGTCCCCCACTCGCACCCCTTGGATCCACCGTCCAGAGACACTCATATCCCAGGTGAGCCTGCAGATTCCGCACGTTTTCCTTGTGTTGTTTCGTTTCCATGAGAAAGATGATATCCGGTTTTTCTTTTTTCCAAATCTCCCGAAGATATTGTACCGAAAGCGGATTCCCCATACCTTGACAGTTCCAGCTCAAGATTGTCAAATCCATAAAAACCAATAAATAGTAAGTGACCCCTCTAACCTCGAGGTGAGATACTTGGGCGGGTTCTGAGTTCGAGCCATATTCCTGGTGGCAAATCGACGTGATCCGGACAAAATAATGTCAATTCCCAAGAACAACCACACAATCCAAATTCCATTAATTAAAGAGAAAAACCTAAGAAAGATTCTCGTACAAACACGAGATCCCCAGCAACTAGGACTTGCGAACAAAACAAGAGAGACCCTCTCAAAGAAACAAGACAAGAACAACAAACTAAACGAAACAAAAGTCGGCCGAAGCTCCTCCCAATCCAACTGCTTCTCTAGCCCTCCCACACGCGACCCCTCACTCTATAGCCTCTGGAGAAAGATGATCATTTGGAGGTCTTGGTGGGGATCCTTTTCGGGTGAATCGCCTCCCGCTTATCACCCTGCTTCAGTGGCGCCTTTGGAACTGGGGCCCTCCGTGGAGACGCAAGAAGGAGAGCCGTTTTCTTCCTCGCCCCCATCCCGACAGCCATGTCTCTCGCCTTCACTGGCCTTCTAACGTGTTCCCCGCCCCCTCCTGGGACCTCCTCACTTGTTTCAGTCTCCGCGGGTACCTCCTCCACATCCTCCAATATCGGCATTCCCACATCCCGTTCCTCCTCCTTAAGCAACTCCTTGTACTTCTCCTCATCAGCGAGGAGATCATCAAATTCGGCGTCATATTCCGCATCCATCTTCACAAAGGAATACTTAAGATGGGGCACTGCCTCAGTTTCCCCTTCCTCCATTTCTTCCCCAATGGTCGCTGGCTCCTTGGATCTAGAAGCGCTCGCAAACATGCTACCTGAGAAAGCAATGAGACTGGCATTAGAGTGACTTGTCCCCGACGTATCTATTTGAAGCGGAGAGTCCCTATCACGGTTGTTGTCCCCCTGGACGCTAGTCCTCTCGCGCGAACCATCTCTGTTTCTCCGAGGCTCGGCTGCTGAGCGTGACCCCTCCCGACCATGGACCTGTTCCTTCGACTCGACCCTCTGTCGATCGTTTTCCTGCCTAGGGGCAAGACCCCGCCTCTCCTGCGAAAGGTGCCTTTCCCTCGGCCGTCTTTCCCATTCCCCTTTGTCCCGTGAGTCTCGTCCTCTGCGTCCTCTCACAGCTTCATCTCTCGGGGGCCCTCCCCTCTCAGTTACATGTTTATAACTTGCTGCATACCCCCTTTCATAGGCCCTGGGTGATGCAGTCCGGTGCCCCCTCCCACGCTTTTCGCAACCCCACACTTTGCCTCCTCATGACATAAACTCGCACATTTCCCACAATATCCCAACAACTTCTCATACTGAAGCTTGACCAAAACTTCCGCACCATCCTCGAATTCCAGAAGGGTCTCGAAAATCAGTGGCATGAAGCCGTCAATTGTCACCCTCGCTCTTCCCGTTGCCACTTCGACCTTGTCACAGTCACCCAAGGCGTCTCCAACACCCTGGAACGTAGTGGGGTCCCAGAACTTCAACGGTACGCCTAGCACCCGGACCCAGAACCTCACCTTCGAAGGATAGGATGTCTCTAACGATGGTTCCCATCGCACAATGGAGAGCATCCAAGCATTGAAGTGAAACGGTTCCATTCCAAGAACTTCCTCAATATCCTCTTCCTTTTCAAAGGCAAACTGAAACCTTCCCAATCCCAAGTCAGTGCCCACCACCTTCCTGGGCAGCTTCCAAATCCTCGGCAAGTGATGGATCACCTCCATTGTCGGCTGTCTAGATGGATTAAGACATCGCCCAATAATAGTCTTGGCGAATCCCTGAGCTACATCAGCAGTGTTGAAACTTGATATCTTCACCCTTTTCGGTCCTGATGATTGACCCATCCGCTTTTCTCCCGATGTGTTCTCCACTAACGTCCCCTGAGACATGATACCTGCAAAAGAGTTCGGAGGTACAAGATAGAGGTGAATGGATTGAAACAGCAAGTGAGAGCTAACTTGGAAGAAAAAAGAGAGAAGCGAATCCAATATATAGCCAGCAGGTGACCCAGGGCTCTCCACAAATCCCCACTCAAGCCATATCCCAAACATAATCACCGATTGATCCTGGTTTCCTTCTCTTAGCCCTCTTCCCATCCAAGATTTCCCGATATTTCCCCCACCCCGATTCCCATATCTAGACTTATTTCCTTTATTCCTATATCCCGAGGATATACCCAATCCCTCTAGAGGAGACCGCACAATCCATAGGAAATCACATACTAAAGAAAGGAAATACTTAGCTAGTGATTGAGGCGAACAAGCGGAGATTTGCCCTCGAGCCACTCTCCGAATCCCCCAGATCTCTCCCTTGATCCGATCTGATACCGGATCCCAAAGATACTAGAGCTCCGAAATCTTAAGCAGATCCTTTCCGAAATGAATCTCCTTAATTCCACTTTCCCCTCTTAACCCCTTCATCTCGAAAAATCACGCACGCCAAGGGACCATCGCAATCGCCGTCTTCTTTTAGTCCTGTTTTTAGAGTAATGGAAGCTATTATCCAACCGACATATTATCTATCTATCTAATACTAATCCATCAAAGCCACTTCTAAACTATTCATAATTTACAATTAATAAGTAAGCATCAACAAATATATCGGAAGAAATTGTCTTCTCCTTCTGTAGTTATGACTGTTTAGATATCCTTAAATTATGAAAGAATCTCAAACATCAAGTAACGGTATATGATCTTTAATCTATCTACCCTCATAAATGAACACTAATAAGGGTTTTGATAAGCTAAGAAGTAGAAAACGATTTTATATACTATATTGAATCTTTCTGTGAGTTAGAGACAATTCCTATGAAAATTGTTCCTATTCACTGGTATTTGTTAAGCAGTCTAATGATAAGCGAGTTTATCTGAATGTAGTAACAAGAAATGAAATAAGAGAATAAGATGAGATTATAAGAGGAAGAAATGTGGGTTTGAATAAGATAAGAGAGTAAGAAATGCTGTTTTTCATTGATTGTTTTAATCTCTTATTAATAACATAAGAGTTGCCTTAAATAGAAAAATCATAGACACGGATTTATCAAACGACATAACCCTTAGCGCATTATTAAATGGTCTACTCCTTCGAACTCTCTGTTCTGATTAGAGACTCTTAGTCACTTTGATTTCCTGCAACGTCTTTCTCCATCTTTCTCGCCACTCTACCCGATGTCCTCTGTTTCTTTCTCACAAAAGTCAATGGAACTAGTAACTTATCAATACCCCGCCGTAAAGAACTCACCTTGTCCTCAAGGTGGAATTCAGGATATCGGCTAGCTAGATAACTGATTGTTTCCCACGATGCTTCAAAATCTGCTAACCCTTTCCAACGAACTAGAACCTCAGTCTCACCTGAAGCCTGCGACTTCCGAATATCCAACACATCCTCGGGTGCGGTATTCCATTCCAACGTTGCTGTAAGTATAAGAGATAATGGTTGGACTTGGACGTTTGGGGCCACTACCTTCTTGAGCAACAAGACATGGAATATTGGGTGTATCACACTCTGAGGCGGTAACTCCAATTTATAAGCCACTGTCCCGATCTTCTCCAGCACCTTATAAGGACCGAAAAAACGAGGAGACAACTTCTCATTTCTACGTTGAGCCACCGAAGCTTGCCTATAAGGTCGCAACTTAAGATATGCTAACTCTCCAACCACGAAAGTGACATCCCTTCTGTGTTTATTAGCAGATCGTTGCATCTGTTGCTGCGCTTTTTCCAGATTCATCCTTAACTCAGCCAACATAGCATCTCTGTCCAGTGATAACTCTCTTACAACTTCCACATTAGTGGGAATATCCCCGTATCTCAGCAACCGTGGAGGATCCCGACCATATAGGGCTTTGAATGGCGTTATTCTCAGCGAAGAATGGTACGACGTATTGTACCAATACTCTGCCCAACTCAACCATTGTTCCCACGATCTTGGTTTATCCCCAATTAAACACCTCAAATAAGTCTCTAAGCACCTATTGACGACCTCGGTTTGGCCATCCGTTTACGGGTGATAGGCTGAGCTTCTCCTTAATTCCGTTCCATGCCCTTTAAACAAGGCTTCCCAGAACTGACTTATAAAAATCTTATCCCTGTCTGAAACAATTAACTCAGGAAATCCATGTAACTTCACAATCTCCTTCAAAAATTTCTCAGCCACTATCTTAGCAGTAAAAGGATGTTTCAAGGCAAGAAAGTGAGCGTATTTGGTCAACATGTCGACTATCACCATAACAACATCAAACCCCTTTGATATGGCAACCCCTCTATGAAATTCATACTTATATCACTCCATACTTTCATAGGTAATAGGAGAGGTGACAGTAAACCAGCGGGCGAAAATGTAGAGTATTTGTTCCTTTGACATACCTCGCAGGCAGCTATGAATCGGGTGATGTCTTTCTTCATTCCTTGCCAGAACAATTCCCTCTCCATCCTCTTGTAAGTTTTTAAGACCCCTTCATGACCCCCCATCAGACTCGCATGGAATTTCTCCAATAATTTTGGAATGAAGGCCGCTCCTGTAGGAGTGACCAAGCATCCTTCCTTATATAACAACCCTTCTTGCAACGAATACTCCGGGTCCTTACCCTCCCTGAGCTGAACTCTTTGCTTAATAGCTCTCAAATCGGTATCCTCCTCAACTGCTTTCTTCAAATCTGCCGCATTCACAGCCAAAGATTCTGTTAATTGTATCTTACAGAACCCTTCTGTTACCTGCATCCTTGATAAGGCATCAACGACCTTATTTTCTTTCCCAGGTCGGTACTCAATTCGATAGTCCAGCCCAAGTAACTTCGAGGCCCACTTCTGCTGCTCTATTGATACTGCTTTTTGATCCAATAAATGTCTCAAGCTCTTCTGATCGGTCCATATGATGAAGGTATTACCTTTTAGGTAATGGCGCCATTTGTTCACAGCGAACACAATGGCTGATATGTTGTGATTTTGTCCGGTTTTTAGTCTTGTTTTCATTCGTTTTATCTCGTTTTTAGGTTGCATTTAGAGTCCTCTTGGGCCATATTGCATTGCATTTGCATTTATTAGGTGTGGAACAACCAAAGGACGGAATTTGGATCAAACAAAGAGAAACAAGCAAAACCGAAGAAGAACCGTGTTAGACCAGAACGAGTGTCCCGTTCAAGGGTCCCGGGTAGCTAACCCGGGACGTCTCCCAGCGAAAGTGTCCAGGTCAAGGGTCCCGGGTAGCCAACCCGGGACGACCTCTCAAGACGAGACATGACGATAAGTCCCGGGGACAGTCCCGGGGTAGCTAACCC
>OVAO01002428.1:0-12801 GCA_900406285.1 Biscutella auriculata
AATCCTGCTTAGACTTAGAATTCCCTGATATAGTCTGTTGTCTCTAGTAAAACCTCCTAATTTGGTTCGATATTATACCCTTCTTCATTATTTCATAAACAGTTGTATTTTCCTCTGCTCTACTCGTCTATAGTAGCAGTAAAGGAACAATAATAACAACCTGTTTATCAGAACTGTTGGTCGTGGAGACTCTGGAACCGATGCCAGTCCTGTGCAAGTGTAGATTCTCATTTCGACATGAGACGAAGATGGATTCAATAACTCTTTATATTACCCAGTGTATAATCTATTGGGCATAGAGAGTGTTCTTGACTCGATCTCGTCTCATGCCAAATGTGAATCTACATTTGCCTAAATAATGACGCTAGTCCTGTGCAAGTGTAGACTCTTGATAAAGACTTCTTTTCTCTCTATCACTACTGCTACTCTAGACGAGTAGAGCAGAGATGAGCAAAAAGCACTTTCAAATAAATGAGATGAGGGTGTATATCGAACCAAATCGGGAGGTTTTACTAGAGACAACAGACTTATAAGAAAATTCTAGATCTAAGCAGGATTTTATGTCTGTCACTAAAAATCCAGTTAAAATTGTCGTTTGATTATAGCAAAGGCAAGTGACCATTCAACAAGCAAATTAAAGCGGGAAATTAACGAAGGCTTAATTAAAGAGAAAACAGGCAACTAATCATGCAAACAGATTTCAGGCAAGGATCATATGTCGAGGTGCTCCGATTTTAATCTTATCTTAGGGTTAAGGATTTAAATATGGACTCAGCCACTCTCGCATGAAGAGCCTCTCTCGGGGTAACTCTAACACCGCACTCTCGTGTCCAAACGCTTTGAGAAACCCCGAAGCAGTGACTTTCCCATAACCCATCCTAAATGCTATCCTAACATTCTTCAATACCGCGCTCTCGCGTCTGCATATCTAGGCAATCAAGAGCATCATTTAAAACTGAATAAGGCATAAACTCAAAGTTAACTATCCCACTTTAGGGTTTAGAAGCTTTCTTTAGATCATGACTGACCCGGCCGGACTGCAATCAACCCTTAAGAGTACCTTATCACATAAGATACTTGTAGTTCTAAACCCCGAAACACCAGATCTATAGATCCAATGCCCTGATCTAACCTAACCTAAGGGGAACTACTCACAATTCATAACTAAACAAAGCAAATAACAAGCAAAGATTTGATTCATTAAACTTAAGGCAAGGTTCCTTACAGCAAAAAAACATAGATCTAAAACTACAGAAACTAGACTAAAATATTCTCTAACCACCTAGAATGTCACCTCTCTCTATCCTATTCCCTTTGCAAATGGTGACAAGAGGTGACTATTTATAGTTGAACAATCATGGGGACAAATATCCATTTTTGGCAAAATCTCGGCCGAATATCGGCCAAGGGTGGCCGATATTGATTTCTTCATGACCGATGCTCGAGTATCGGCCACAACCTGATCGATATTGATCTGGTCTTGTTCGATGCTCGAATATCGGCCACAACCTGGCCGATGCAGATCTCCTCCTGGCTGATATGCGTGTATCGGCCACAGCCTCGCCGATGTTGCTTGGTCTCTGGCCGGTATTCCCTCTGGTTGACTCCCGGAGTTGACTCGTTTCCGTCATTTTCGTACCCGGATGTTGCACGGTCTTTCTAAACACCTGGAAATTCAATATGTACTCGAATGCAATCCTAAAAGACTCTAAAATGATCGAAAAAGCACAAAACCGAGGAAAAGACTGGACTAAATTGATGACAAAAACCGAGTATATCAACTCCCCCAAACTTAGATCCTGCTTGTCCTCAAGCTAGGCAAAATCTGAGTAAAGAAGAGAGGTTTGAAACAAATCGGGAATCAGATCATCGAGTTTAAAAGCGAGGGAAAACCGAGCAAGCATTCTTATTAAGACATGGAGTGTGACCCGCAACTAATAACATCAAACAATCAAACGCTCAGTCACCAATGCAAACAAGACTATCATCACAAAGCTCTATGTTACCAATTATAGAAGGAACTAATATAGATTATAGCAAGTCAACCTATTTCGTACTCGTCACCTTTTCAGAACTTTCAGGTTTCAAGCCACTTCATGTCCCATTCCCATCTCATATCCTTATTACTCAAGATTGGGTTCTTAGGCCTCTTTTCTTTTCTTTTTCTGTGAGTGCTGATCTCAGTTCCCAAATCTTCTTGGGTATCATTTTTTTTAAACTGGATCACCTACTCGATCTAGTGTGACAGGTTGAGTGAGATCCAAAGAGTGGTTACGCACCCAAGAGCCCATCCCCTTATCACCGCTCCACAGCAGGTTGAGTAAGATCCAAAGAGTGGTTACGCACCAAGGAGCCCACACCCTTACTGTGGACTTCGTGGCACTCGAACAAACGCTTAAGCGGTTAAGCTTCAGGCGGTTATTCTTATATCACGATGAATGGTCTTAGCTCCCAAATCTTCTTGGGTATCATTTTTTTAAAGCTAGACCCCTTTTCGAAAACTTTTCTTTTTTTTCTTTTTTTTTTCTTTTTTTTTTCTTAAAGCTTTTGGGAAGAGAGGGGTAACCTTAGGCAAACCATATACACTATCGGGAGCTTAAAAGAGAATTTCAGGCACGATTTTATGCTATAATCCAGGTCCTTATGAGAAAGAGCTAATTCTGAAGCATAAGTAATCAATTAGGAAGGAACGTATCATGAATCAACCATTAGCGCGTTTCCCACTAAACATGTTTCCTAAGAATACCCGTAAGGTTTACGCAAACTCTGAGGAAAAACTCGAAATCTTCACTAATTCCCTATGCAAATGGTTTTAGACTCAATCCTAAAAGAAAGAAAAATCTTTTTAGGTTTTAGAAATTTTATGATTTTTTTGGTTTTTTCTCAAAATCAACTTATTATTTACGATGCGTGCAAGACTCAAAACAAAATAGAAAACGACATTAGTGTTAAGGCGGTCCCACCCCCAAACTTAAACTACACAATCCCTGTGTATGTCGAAGTAAGGAAAGGACCAAAAATAATATAAATGCATTATTTACAACGGTGTTTAAGAGAGGAGCTTAGTAAATGTTGGTTGCGGGGTCGAATTCTCCGTCAGTGGAGAAAGAAGGGGACTCGTTGTTGGTGGACGGAATCGGGGGAGGCGGAATGTTGCGGCGAGGGCACTTGGTTCGACGCCTTTTGGATGCACGACCTCTCTCCTGAGTTTCTTCGTCCGAGTCAATCAAATCCGGGATGGCGGAACTGGATCCAATGCAGTTGATCAAACTTTTAACAGCGACAGTCAGCTTTTGGATCTGGCGACGAAGTTTGTCAATTTCCATTTGCATTTCTCTGGCAGCAGATGCAATCATCCGAAAAGCTCGGTCCCTAAAGAGGTTCTCTCTGCGAACCCGGTGCGCCTCTAGATAAAGATCCTGAGTTGGTCCTGGCAAAAGAGGGGCAGGGGCGAGCGGTGCTGAGTAGCGGACAATCCCATAGACAGGTGCAGACTGATCGCGAAAATACTCAGCAATGAGAGAAGGGTTGCTAGGTTCCTCCTCTTGTGCAACGCCAATCCTTGAGTCAGGGCATAATGGATCGGGCAGATCCTGGTGATTGTGGTTGAACACAAGGTTAGCTGGCGTCGTAAGAGAGGTGATCTCGGAGTTGGGTAGAAGATTCTGGCGCTTCTGGTTGCCAGACGTGAATGAGTATATATATCTATGCCGGAGCATTCCGTCCAGGAATCCGCTTCTTCTCAGGTAGTCTTAATCCATTGGTATTGGCTTTACGCCCATACTATCTTCGGGAAGAGGGACGTTGGCGAAACGTAGGATCGGGGTCCCAAAACTCCCGATAAATATCTTTGGTGTTGCGTCCTTCGTAATCCAACCCTTCTTCTTAATCGTCATGAATTGCTGACAGATAAGCATTACAGGACTATATATTTGGTCCTCCAACTCCAAGAACAGACCGTCGTTCTCATGAATTAAACTGATCAGCGGTGCCAAACCGTGACCTAGAAAACTCAGCTCATCGGCGTGCACAGCTCCAGTCTCACGTCGAGCGGTAAAGGAGTGAGACAGAACCTTGTGCACAAATCTTACTACGGGTGCCTGATCAAAGATCCCTTCGTGGTGCCAGCCTTGAAGTCCCTAGATCCTATTGTCTATAAAAGAAGCTTCAACTCGGTGTTGACAAGCTTGTCGTCCCTTACGCCACCCTTTGGAAACGAGAAAATATCGGCAATCTCGTCGAATGAGACCCGACGCTCTATGTCATCCCAACCGGTGCGACAGAGATAACCCTTGTCTGAATCATCGTCCAAATTTTCGTTCGGAAAGTTAACCTCCAGCGAGGCAAGAAATGCACATGTCTACTCTTGAAATCCTGGCTGATGAAAATCCAACTGAGAAGCAATACCCATAGCTTCCATGAGCAGTCGGACATCGTCCTCAATGTCGAGCTCTTTTAATGTTGCAACGTCGGGTAAGATCGACTCAGCAAATTTATGCTCCATTAATGCGTGGAAATGGGTAAGCTTCGTAGGTTCCTCCGTGCGGTCGACGAGGTTTTCTGAATCCAAAGGTGGAGGAAATAATGCAGGAGTCTCCAAGGGATCCGCTGAGTTCCACGAGGCGGGGAAGAAGTTGGGTCCAAGATCGACGTTGAACTCTACATCGTCCTCAATGTTTTCGACGTAAGGCGCGTGCCCAGATGTACTCGCCTCAGGGAAGTCTGGTGAGATGTACTGGTCAAGATCTGGGAATTCGGCAACGATTTGTGCAAACACATCGTTCAAGTTTGGTAGATTTTGGTTCGCCATGAAATATCTATAAAAACGAACTCAAAATATAGTTAGTTTAAAAATATTGCAATGAACGCGCACCGTAAATAACATGATTGTCATACAAGAATCTACGAGACCAAACAGCCAGCCAAATAAATTTAGATATCCAAGTTTCAAAAATTCTCACAAATAGCTTCAAGAAAACCGAGAATCCACAAAATATCGATTCGGGTAAATCCAGGTGGTTCTCGAAAATGAAATTCCAAGTTTTGCTCGAGACATGCCAACCAACACGAATAAAATCAAGTTTACTCTAATTTCTTAAAAAATGAAATTTCAAGAACCTAAATTCTATAATTTCTTCAATTCAAGACACAGTTACATAGAGAAACATCCAACGACATCAAATCCTAGGTTCTAAGAGCAAACGTCATACTAACCACATCCTAATTTCATCAAATTTCAACATTTTTGTACACGGTGAATAGTGACGACAAAAATAAGAGCTTGAGATTTCATACCTTGGTTTTCGGAATGGAGAATGAAATGGTTGGAAATGCAAGTCAGGAGATGAAAATCAAAGTTTTTAGCAATGAAACCCGGAAGATACGAGTAAAAAACGGAGATTATATAAACTTTTGAAAATTGTTTTCTTGGAAACTATGAGAGGATAATGAAGAATGTGAAGTAAAATTGAGATTGTAAATATTTTTTTGGCAAAAATGGGGTTTTTAAGGGTCCAATATCGGCCATGGCCGAACCGATATCGGCCAAGCCTTGGTCGATATTGGCCCATCGGTCACGACCGGTCCGATATCGGTAACCGTGTGGCCGATGTTGCCTCCCGGTTGACCGAAAGTTGACCCGCTTCATTTTCCTGCTTCGTTCTTTCGTCACGTCCTGAAACTTATCTGAAAATAAACCCGTTATTGATTTTCTCAAACTATAAACGATACCTTAGGGAAAATTAAAATGCATATTTACAAAGGATATGCATGGGACTTCCTCCCAAGTGAGCTTGTTTAACGTCGCTGAGCTTGACGGGTTTTGACGGGAGACTAATTNACCTCGATTATTGCTAACCGGGCTCGAATTTCATTCATAGACACACGGTCCGATTCCACTTGATTTTCCAAGATGAGGACTCGCAGTGCCATTTCCCTGGCTGCCATTATGTGTCCCGGGATAGTTGTCGGATCTGGGGAAGTCGGTTCATTTTCCGAATCAGTCTCTTCACTGGAAGAGCTTGCCATTAATTGGCGCATCTGACCGGCCACACGGGCTACTGCCTCATCGACCGTTTCATTTCTGATTATTTCCTCGGGTGGGTTAACAATACCTACCTTGTGCATTAATTTTTTGAACAAAGCATGGAGGTGCGTATGTGCGTTGTTAACTAGTCCTTTATTTCCTTGATTCGCGTTGATGAGATCCTCAGGCTCATAACCGTTATTGCTTCCGTCCACAAATTCTGTTTCCTCAATCTCTGCAAGATTATCTGATTCAATACCCTCATAATTAACTTCGAGATCTTGGACGAGTTCTCTGTTCCAAATTATGGTTCCTCTGTCTGTCAACTCAGATGTTTCTGTCTCGATGGGAAAGTAGACTTTATGATGATGCTTTCTCTGCACGTGTCTGAGAATTAGACCATGAGTTTCAAAATCTGTCTGAGAATTGCAAGAAATCCGTCCCAAGAACCAAACTGCCGAGACCTTCGTCCAACGATTCTACAACGTAGAAATCGGTGTTAATCCAAGAGTTCTCGATCTTTATAGGGACGTACTGAGTTATCCCGAGAGGTTGAATGATTTCCTCCATATTGCTTATCAAAGTCATATTTGGGTACGGTAAACATTCGATCTCGAGATCTTCGCAAAGCTCTTGTGTCATAACGTTTACGGTGGAACTAATGTCGCACAGGGTCCTCTCCAAGGGGATACCGAGAATGCTAATTGGGAGATGGTAACAGCTTCGATCATTTGTGATTGACGATAGAGCGATACCCGAGCTGGCGGTTATAACGTTCGTCCCTTTGTAAATCTTCGTTCAACTGTACTTCTGACTCATTCATATCCGCATCGTCTTCTTCCAACTACATATCCGGTGGTACCAATGCATTTATCTCTTCTTCTTCTTCAGACTCTTCCTCAGTAGATTAATCAATCTCAGATTCGTCATCCGTTCCATTATGCCAAACCGGATGTCCTGAACTATTGTCCTCATTTGCCAAACCCAACTGNGCATATCCGGTGGTACCAATGCATTTATCTCTTCTTCTTCAGACTCTTCCTCAGTAGATTAATCAATCTCAGATTCGTCATCCATTCCATTATGCCAAACCGGATGTCCTGAACTATTGTCCTCATTTGCCAAACCCAACTGAAGAGCGGACTCACGATTCTGCTCGGTGTCTTTCTTCGTGTAATACGTCTGGATGTCGTGATTGGGTCCCATTTGAAGTATAATGACTCCATTCCTGACATTGATGTCAGCGTCGACGGTAGCGAGGAATTGTCGTCCGAAAACAAGTGGAGGATCACGAAATATGTTGGTACTTCAACTCCTTGGAGTTGGATGGGTAAATTCTGCAAGATCCCAACTGGTTGCATGAGAAACTGTCGGCGAGGACGAGTTTGAAAGGAAATGGTTGAAAAATGGAATATCCTAGCTCATTTGTCGTGCTGCGTGACATAAAGTTTATGTTGGCGCCTAAGTCGCACAGGCAGTTGTCGAATGGTACCACACGCAAGGTACACGGAATAGTAAAGCTGCCTGGATCTTCTAATTTAGACAGTGTCTCTTCGGGTTCAGGGTTGGAGACTTCAGGTTTGAGGCGCAGATACTCGAAGCTAGCGGATTCTCTGTCAAACTGCTCAATCATACCCCAGCACTTTACACGGATTTCCTCAGAGATGCCTGGTTGTGCGAGAAGACTGATTATACCCGGAACCTTTTTCCTGGTTTCGATGATTCCCAGCTGCATTTCGTTGAGAAATTCTTCGGTTAGAGGTTCCAGAATGTCAAATAGAGAGTTGATTCCTGAGAACGTCCCCCCAACAATAGTTGCATTGTCCTCGATGCAAAAAGAAGTTTGGAGAACATTGGCGTACTCTTCGTTGGTCGTTTCCGTCCGACCGAGAAGAGTACCCACAAGGCGTTTCGAGCTTGAAGCTATCTGAGCAACCTAGTTATCCAGTACCTTGACGTGTGAGGCTAACGAGTCAAACTTGTTGTTGATTTCTAAATGGTTTCGGTCGACACGAGAAGAGATGTCGCGCATGAAGAAAGAGGTGTCTTGGGAATACTTCTTCTGGGATTCGATGAGTTGCTTTAGTAAAACTGTATTCTGGTCCTCAGGCGGCTTTGAAGACTGCCCCTGTTGGTTCTGATAGTACCCCTGTGGACGAGTTTGCTGACCGTAATTCTGATAACTGTTGTTCTGAAAATACTGCGTCGGTTTTTGTGGCTATGGATAAACTTGATCCTGTGGATTAGCCATGTTTGTGCTCCGGTATGAAAGATTGGGGTTGTAGGGCTTGTATCCCTGATTTCCCATGAAAGCATGTTCCTCAACAATGAAGTCGGCGGAATTCGGTTCCTCAGACTCTCCGACGAAGTGGTCGGGAGCTTGTTGGGCTGATAATAACTGATCAATTTTTGCGCTTAAGACTTGGATTTCGGACTCTTGGTTGTCCTTTTTCATAATCACTGGGGCACGGTTGTAGTCTTCGATGTGTGAGGTACTACTCTGGACGAGATCCTCAATGAGTTCAATCCCGCGTGATGGTGTTAATTTGTTGAAATTGCCGCCGCTGGCGGTGTTGAGCACTAACTGATACTTATCAGATAAACCTCGGATGAATGTATTGACGAGGGACAGCTCGGAGAATTGATGATGTGGGCATTTAATGGTATATGAGGTAAATCGGTCCCACGCATCAGCGAAGCTTTCCAAGTTTTGTTGACGGAAATCGGAAATATCACTGCGCAACTTGTTTGTTCGTGAGGAAGGGAAAAATCGTGTGACGAACTCCCGTTTACATGCTTCCCAAGTGGTGATAGAGTCTCATGGGTGCTTGACTTCCCACTGGTGGGCAGCGCCATCTAAGGAGAATGGAAATATGTGAAGTTTAAGGGCGTCTTCGGATACGCCGTTGATAACCACTGTACTGCAAGTTCGGTCGAATAAACTGATGTGTTCTAGCGGGCACTCGTCAGGTAGGCAACTGAACTTACTGTTTTTGACCATGGAGACCAGGCCATGAGGTATTGTAAAATTGTTGCGGTTAATTGAAGATGGGCGGATACCGGAGCGTTGTCCGTTCGCTATTGGTGTATCATAGGAACTGATGGTTACGGCTAGAGGATTGTGACGGGCAAATGGTAAATGATCCGGGTTGTGGATGGGTGGTTGTCCATGTAGAACGGGTGGAGGCAGGGGTGGTGGTGGTGGTGGTGGAAGAATCTCACCGTCCTGGGGTTCGGGTTAATTGTCCATATGGATGTTAAGATTTTGGATGTGTAACTGGCGGAGACGCTCACGACGGGCTCTACCAAGCTGTAACTCTATCGCACATATGTCAGTGTTGATTGGAGTTAGGCAAGAAGAATAGTGAGAACGTAGGTTCATGTACCCGAAAGGAATTCAAAAGAGCGATTAAATAACAGAAAGGAGAATCTTAGGCCCTAAAAGTAACCAAAGATCTGTTGCTAGCAAAGAGAAATACCGTGTTGGCACCGACGCCAATTTGATAAAGAGATTAGAAAAAATCACTTTCAAATAAATGAGATGAGGGTGTATATCGAACCAAATCGAGAGGTTTTACTAGAGACAACAGACTTATAAGGAAATTCTAGGTCTAAGCAGGATTTTATGTCTTTCACTAAAAATCCTGTTAAAATTGTCGTTTGATTGTAGCAAAGGCAAGTGACCATTCAGCAAGAAAATTAAATCGGGAAATTAACAAAGACTGAATTAAAGAGAAAGCAGGCAATTGATCAGGCAAGGATCCCAGGTCTAGGTGCTCCGGTTTTAATCTTATATTAGGGTTAAGGATTTAAATATGGACTCAGCCACTCTCGCATGAAGAGCCTCTCTCGGGTTAACTTTAACATCGCACACTCATGTCCAAACGCTTTGAGAAACCCCGAAACAGTGACTTTCCCATAACTCATCCTAAATGTTATCCTAACATGCTTCAATACCGCGCTCTCGCGTCTGCATATCTAGGCAATCAAGAACATCATTTAAAACTGAATAAGGCATAAACTAAAAGATAACTATCCCACTTTAGGGTTTAGAAGCTTTCTTTAGATCATGACTAAGCCGGCCGGACTTCAATCAAGCCTTAAGAGTACCTTATCACATAAGATACTTGTAGTTCTAAACCCCGGAACACCAGATCTATAGATCCAATGCCCTGGTCTAGCCTAACCAATTACTTAAGGGGAACTACTCACAATTCATAACTAAACAAAGCAAATAACAAGCAAAGATCTGATTCATTAAACTTAAGGCAAGGTTCCTTACAGCAAAACAAACAGATCTAAAACTACAGAAACATAGAATGTCACCTCTCTCTATCATATTCCCTTTGCAAATGGTGACAAGAGGTGAATATTTATAGCTGAGCAATCATAGGCACAAATGACCATTTTTGGCAAAATCTCGAGCGAATATCGGCCAAGGGGTGGCCGATATTGATTTCTTCATGGCCGATGCTCAAATATCGGCCACAACCTGGCCGATATTGATCTGGTCTTGGTCGATGCTCGAATATCGGCCATAGCCTTGCCGATGCAGATCTCCTCCTGGCCGATGTGGGCGTATCGGCCATAACTTGGCCGATGTTGCTTGGTCTCTGGCCGATATTCCCTCTGGTTGACTCCCGGAGTTGACTCGTTTCCGTCCTTTTTGTACCTGGATGTTGCACGGTCTTTCCAAACATCTGGAAATGCAATATGTACTCGAATGCAATCCTAAAAGACTATAAAATGACCGAAAATGCCCAAAACCAAGGAAAAGACGGGACTAAATTGATGACAAAAACCGAGTATATCAATTCTCATTTGGACATGCGACGAATATGGATACAACAACTCTTTATATTGCCCAGTGTAGAATCTATTGGGCATAAAGAGTGTTCTTGAGTTGATATCGTCTCATGCCAAATGTGAATCTACATTTGGCTAAATACTGACGTCAGTCCTCTGCAAGTGTACACTCTCATTTGGACATGCGACGAAGATGTATTTGAGAACTCTTTCTATTGCCAGTGTAGACTCTATCGGATTCAATAACTTGTCGCGTGTATTTGGCGTTTGTGCCTTGTGTATATCGTGTGTTTTGGCGTTTGTGCCTTTTGTACATCGGTAGATCGGCCTTTGAGCCTTTGAGCATCGGTAGATCGGCCTTTGAGCCTCTGTAATCGGTAGATCGGCCTTTGAGCCTCTGTAATCTGCCGCGTAACTTAACATTAATAAAAACAGAAGGCAGCCATAACTATATCATAACTGAATGTAACACAAAAACATTTCCCTCGGATAAGTCGAAGGATATTGTATTGGAATATGTTTCTGATTGCAGCTGTGACGAAGTCCTCAACGGGAATTATATGGAAGATCTGTTTGAACGGGGCAGACGCAGTTGGACAGTGTAACCTTCGTGATGCTCCAATGTATCGGAAATGTTTTTGGGCCCGTGAAAACAATACTTTTTTGGAACATGTAATTCATTCGCCTTAATCGAGCTTTAAACGGTTGATATATCATAACGCAGCCGTAAATCTGCCTTATTATGAGTTTTGTTCCTTCAAGTCAGCTGCGAAACATAATTAAAAAGGTTGGGAGTCGATTTCGGTTGCACCATTTAAATATCAACTATTTCATTTAAATTGAACCAGATTCGATTTCGGTTCACTGAGAAGTTGAACAAGAATCGATTTTGGTTATGACTTTGATTTCACGCCTAAGTTTTTACCCAAAATTATTTTCATTCAAATTCACACAAAATCATTTTTCTCACAGAACAAAAATCCAACAAATAAGATTATGGTCCGGACTTTAATTTTTTTTTTTTTCCGTTATATTTTCTCTCTCTTCTTCTTCGTATTTAAAGGGACTTGTATTTCTTCACGTAAGCTCAAACAAAATCTTCATTCTGGAGCGTTTTTTCCTTAGACTCTTTCTCTTGTCTTTTATCTGGCATTCTCGCCCTACTTTTAGAACGGCTCTCTCATGGAGTCCGATGATGACATCTCAGACATACTGCTCGAGAACCATCGTCTTTTCATTGTATCTTTACTGATCGACGGTTGCTTGTCGTTGTATCCATATTGTTGGATGCGATTCATAGTGATGTGACTGTTAGCCCATGGATTAGGTCGCGTGGAGATTCTGTCAGGGATCATAAGCCGTGACCAATCCATGGGTTCTTCTCCCTCGGGACTTCGGTTGGCATGAGTTCAAGAACAATATCCATCTTACAGGTATTTCTCGCCGAACAACTCAGCCGGAGACACACCTAGAGTAACTCCTAGAGAATCTTCTCTTTTTGTAGATCGCGTGTTTTGGCATTTGTGCCTTTTGTAGATCGTTCGATCGGCCTTCGAGCCTTCGTAATCTGTCGACTTTTCTTAACGAAATATCATTTCTATCTCGGCCATAATCAATCAGAATTCAGCTGTAATTAAACATAACTCATCTATAATACAACCTGAAGTCACCAGTCATCAGTAGTAACTCAATCGTAATACATCCAGAAGTTAACCGGGAATGAAAATATTTTATCCATACTCCGTAAATTAAACAGAATTCAGCCGTTAAAAAAACATCACTCCCCCGTAGATCATTCGGTCGGTCTTCGAGCTTTTGTAATCTGTCGAGCTCTTCTCTTAAAGATATATCAACTTCTATTTCTCTTTTAACGGACGAGTTATCTTATTACTTTCAGCTTAGATGAAATATGTGACATAATTAAACCAGAATCAGCCGGAACTTTTTCAATGGGAGAGTTATCTTATTAT
>OVAO01002429.1:0-12800 GCA_900406285.1 Biscutella auriculata
TTCCAAATGGAAAATTGTGATCTACAGGTCTTTTCATTTGGCTCAGTGCCACTAAAAACCTATCTCCCAGATGGAGATATCGATCTGACGGTCCTAACTAAGCAAAATATGGAGGAGAAATTCTTTGAAAAACTGTACAATACGCTTAAAAGTGAAGAAGGGGTATCTGAATTCCATGTAACAGATGTTCAGTTTATCCCAGCACAGGTTTGTTTGGTTTCGGTTCTGTGTTTCAGGAGCGCTCCAAATTTTGCTTAACAAAGTTTGCTGCTTATGTCACTCTGGCTTGTAGGTCAAAGTCATAAAATGCAACATCAGGAACATCGCTGTTGANATTTTCAGGAGCGCTCCAAATTTTGCTTAACAAAGTTTGCTGCTTACGTCACTCTGGCTTGTAGGTCAAAGTCATAAAATGCAACATCAGGAACATCGCTGTTGATATCTCCTTTAATCAAACGGCGGGTCTCTGTGCTTTATGTTTTCTGGAGCAGGTACCATTAGCTATTCAAGATTAGCCTCTAAAAGTTAACCAAACATCTCAGAGTTACTGATCTGTGTAATCTCAGGTTGACCAACTCTTTGGGAGAGATCATCTTTTCAAGCGTAGTATCATCTTAATCAAAGCTTGGTGCTATTACGAGAGTCGAATTCTTGGTGCTAATACCGGACTTATATCAACATATGCGTTAGCAGTACTAGTCTTGTACATCATCAACCTATTTCACTCATCATTATCCGGCCCTTTAGCTGTAATCACTCTTTCTCTAAAGCTTTAGCATCATCTACAATCAGTGATCTTTGCAAAAGATGAGATTATACTCATATTTTGCCAACAGGTTCTGTATAAGTTCTTGGATTACTTTGGTTCATTTGACTGGAGCAACTACTATATCAGTGTCAACGGTCCTGTGCCAATATCTCCTCTCCCAGAACTTATGGGTAAGGATGATGCCGAAATTTCACAGACACTTCTCTTCGTAGCATTTTCTCGCCATTATTTGATATTTTGCTTGGATGTTCTCTCTCTCTCTCTCTCTCTCTCTCTCTCTCTCCTTCCAGTAGCTTCTCCAGAAAATGGGCATGACCTACTGCTTGACGAGAAGTTTTTTAGAGACTGTGTAGAGATATATTATGCTCCAACTAAAGCTGCAACTAAAGCTGTTGAAGCAAATGGTCTTGAGTTTCCTATCAAACATCTCAACATAGTTGATCCTCTTAAACACAGCAACAACCTCGGAAAAAGTGTTACAAAAGGTACTTTATTGAATAAAACCTATATAACCAATGTACCAGTTGTCAAAATATTCACTTTCTTATAACATTTTGTTAGGAAATTTCCAACGAATAAGACATGCTTTTACATTGGGAGCTCGAAAGCTTAGAGAGATTCTTTCATTACCTGGTGTAACCATGGGATGGAGGTTGGAGAAATTCTTTGGTAACTCTCTGGAGAGGAATGGTAAGGGACAAAGACAAGATGTGAATGATCCTGTTACTGCGTTTGGCACTGGAAGATCAGAATTATCTGAACTCACTGGAGATTTTGAAGGTTACTTTGGAAGACTTGTGTATGGGCAAATGTATCATGGGAATAGCTTACCTGGAACATTTCAACATAACTATCTCCCGGTCACATCTCATGAGGACACAAGTGCTTGGGATGTTGTTCGTCACTTTGTGAATTACCGAAAGAATGAGTTTTATCTAAGAGGTCTTACTGTATCAACCTCAGTGCAGCCTTATCCTCTGCACTCTTTTACTAATGGTTGTCAAAACATGGGAAAGACAAGAGGAACCGGCACTTATATTCCTGACATAGTAAGCAATTTCCTGTACTGAATATTTGGATCGAGCTTAAATTGCTGCTGCAAGCTTCTAAGTTGTTTGCTCACTGGTTGTTGCAGAATCAACAGGTATACTTTGAAAGGTTCAGAAACTCGAGTACTGGGAACTCATCGACTCATCGTGCAGAAGTTTCAGCTGAGGCAATAAATAACAATGGAGCCAGTAGCTGCTGCAATCATTCTGGTGAAGTGTCTACTTCTTGTGTTGGTGTCAAAGAAGAATGTGTGAGATCAGAGACTTGTGGTAATCCAGGTCAGCCTGTTTTGAAACCTTCCATATCTGGGAATTTGGAGATAGATGGCAATGGCCAATCTTCAACTTCTGAAAACCTTGAGAGTCCTGAATCTTTATGCGCATTAGGAGTGGAAAATGGCAAAGAAGAGAATATCAAATCCTCCCAAACCTTGGATGGTTCTTAACATGAACTTGATTTCTTTGTCACCAATGTTTAATTAGAGATCTCTTCTTCACTGTTGCTAGGACAGAACATACACTAGTGGTATAGATTAGCAGTTGATTTGCCATTTTTATTCCTTGGAATCAACTTCTTCTAGATTCTTGATCCAAATTCTTACGAGATCTATTCACTTTTACTTTTTTTTGCTTACTTGTGTAAAGTTGTGTACAAGAGTAACAAATGACTTCATAAAACGCACATGTTCCTGATTTTGAACAACCCAGACACTATGAAAGCTGTCTGAACTCTGAAGAACAATGTTATCATGTGTTACAACTTACAACATATAACAAGTATACAAAACACAAGGAAGTTTTGAGATTTCAATGTCTCACAAGGAACTATACATCAGAGAGTGGTAATGCTTTCTGGGGAGTGAAAACATACATATGACAGTCGTGTGAGTCTACTAGAGCTTCAAAAGAGACAGATGCGTTATCTGTTATGTCTTTGTGCTGCCACAGATCTCTCACTGAGACGCTAATGGTAGATTCAAGACCGATCGCTTCCCACGTTGCTGCAATGGTTGCAGGCTTTGAGCAACGGTTCCAGAGAGCAACTACCATACGGTCACCAGTTAAAGGCCCTGACCACACCTACAATGAAACAATCATCACAAATTTGAGTCATCAAGTTTGTTTCTCTGCCTTTTATATGAGTCTGATACTCCGAATTCATACCTGTTGACAATCATCATCTCCATTGACTTGAATTTTCCTTCCTTGAACACCAAGTGGATCTGCAATCAGAACTGTTCTTAGAAACATGTATGCAGTGAAGATAACGAGTAAAAGAAGATTGAAGTTAACCTTGGTTTACAGCGATAACCTCCTTATTACTCAAAATCTCAAAAGTTTCAGTGGTCATGTTTCTTACATCACAACCAATCAAAAGAGGTGCCTGCATGAGAACCACACAGATGTAAGAGATGAAATCTATGTCCATACAAGAAAATCAAGAAGCCATGGAATTAGTTACATACCTTCATCAAAGCCCAAATACTAAAATGACCTCTATACTCCTCGTATGTCATTCCTCCATTCCCAACTTCCAACATATCCGGATCTTATGCAATGGAAAACAATTGTGATCACAACTTCCAAGTGTGCTAGTTCTAACTCTATAGGGAAACATCTATTGAGAGCTTAAATGATATTTTTTACCATTCCAACCACCAGGTCCAGCATATGAAGCCCACTTGTTATTCAAATCAGCAATTGTAGTCATACTTCATAAAAAAAAAAGAGCTAATGAACACAAAAATTTTCATTAGGAGCACATGAACACAATTTTTATCTAATGCCAAGAGATTTCCACCTTGCCCATGTATCATTGATATCATCAGTTGTGCGCCAACTATTTCCAACTTCTTTTGCCCACAAGGCAGGATCATCCANGAGCTAATGAACACAAAATTTTTCATTAGGAGCACATGAACACAATTTTTATCTAATGCCAAGAGATTTCCACCTTGCCCATGTATCATTGATGTCATCAGTTGTGCGCCAACTATTTCCAACTTCTTTTGCCCACAAGGCAGGATCATCCACACCCCTAAAAAAAGTAGCAAACACAAAAAATGGTTAATAACATAAGAAAACGAACAGTCTAGCGGTTTGTGCTAGTGTGGTCATTGTGTTACCACCAGGGTTTGTGTCCTGCAAATGACGAGTTATAAATTGTTTTTGACAAAAAAACAAACTTAGTTGGAATGCTACAAGTTTCAAATCTACTCATCCCGCGTGACAAGATTTTGAGTATGTACCATTCACAAAGCGAGTAGAAGATTGAGCGACCAGTTGCGTTTAGAGCATCACGCATTGGAGGGTATCTAGAAACCATAAATCAAATCAAGTCATTTAAAAATTATACCAAAAGTGAATAAAGGGTACCCATATCAAATCATAAAGATGAAACCTTTCGATTGGTTTTATTCCAAGGTTGAAACAGTTGTCATATTTCAGATAATCCACACCCTGGATAATCAAGTCTAGTGATGAGAAACCGAGATAAATATACAACCAAGTATCATAAACAGTGAAAACTTTTTCAGTAATGTCAACATCATCCTCAATATGATTCACTTCAGTAACTCACTGAGCACTCAAAGTTTCAATGAGATTGGCTGAAAAACTAACCCAAGATGCAAAAATGGCTGCATCATCCTTTTCATGGAAGAGAGATCCCGGACGAACTTGACAAGTGAAAACCCTGAAAGAGGAAATTGGATACTGTATTCTATCGATTTGTCAAGCTTATATCACACCAAAAGAGGAACAAGAAACAACCTACCCAGCATCAGAATATATACCGAGTTTGAGACCCTTTGAATGAATGTAATCAGCAAGATACTTAATTCCAGATGGGAAGGTTTCAGAATGAGGAACCAATTGGCCCTGGATTTACCAAAAAAAGAAAGTTAGCATCAGCTTCTAATTCTACAAGATGTGAGCTCACTTCAAACTAGTACTTTTTGAGTATAAACACAAATTCAAATTCTAATAAAGTTAGGGATCTTACCTTTGAATCACGTAACAGATTGGACCAACAATCATCTGCAACAAANAGATGTGAGCTCACTTCAAACTAGTACTTTTGAGTATAAACACAAATTCCAATTCTAATAAAATTAGGGATCTTACCTTTGAATCACGTAACAGATTGGACCAACAATCATCTGCAACAAACCTTAAAGCAATGAGGTTTCAAGAATCTCATAGAGTGAACATATGAAGAAGCAAGTCCTTGGGAAAAATACCGATATTGACATGTACGTATCCTAAATCAGCCAAGCCAGATGAAACCAGTGCATCAGCTGTTAATCAAAGTAAGATCACTTATCAGCAACTTTCATAAAGATAATAATTTACAAGTAGCTTTCAGTAACAAGCTAACATAGATAACAAAACTTAACCTGTTTCCTTAATGACTGTTTCATTGATATTNGTCCTTGGGAAAAATACCGATATTGACATGTACGTATCCTAAATCAGCCAAGCCAGATGAAACCAGTGCATCAGCTGTTAATCAAAGTAAGATAACTTATCAGCAACTTCATAAAGATAATAATTTACAAGTAGCTTTCAATAAGAAGCTAACATAGATAACAAAACTTAACCTGTTTCCTTAATGACTGTTTCATTGATATTGCAAGCAAAGAAATTCCAGCTATTCCATCTGTGTATAAACAAAACACAAGTCAAATAAGAACAGATTCAAATTTTCAAACTTGAAAACAAAATAGAGACAAAACCCCATAAAAATGGTTACTTTAAATCAGAATCAGAATCCAAAAGCTAATTCCTTTGAACTTACCCCATTTGTGGAGTTCGAGCGAGGCCATTATTGAGCTGCAAGCGTCCGTACAATGAAGTATCGTAAATCGAATTGAAGGAATTGCTGAAAACCAACCCACCAGTATTGCTCTGCAACAATGGAGCTTTGACTCTCCCTGCGATTGACTGAGAGAGCAAAACAGATAAAGAGAAGAGGCCAGCGAAGAACACGATTGAATCTTTCATCTCCTTGATGATCGCCATCAACAATATTTTCCTATTCTACTTGTCTGTTATCGTTGAACAAACCAAACAATCAAGACACGTAAATGTCTAATAGACAATGGAGTCGTATTATTTAATTTTTAGTTCAATATAATTAAATAAAAACCATCATTTATCCAAACAAAATAACTTGTGTGACCCCAAAAAAATTAAAATTTAAGTAAGTTTATGGGTCTAACAACACACATGATTTGTGTGTCGTATGTCAGTTTATCAAGAAAAAAAAGTTCAATGGTATTATCTAAAACTAATAGTTTATCAACATATGATGTGATATTATATTATCCGGTGAAATTTATATTCCAACAAAATAAGATAATTATCCGATATAATCAGATAATATAATAAGATATTTTATTAAGGTTAAATGTTCGAGATTCTCTCGATAAAACAACATTATTATAGATTTGTTCAATCTCTGTCTATAGTTCTTTTTTTTTCATCACTATAGTATTATTTCAGAATCACTTTTAAAAATATAACATTTAAATCACTAAAATATTACATGATATGTCATTGTAAAAAATAATTAAAAGAACAAAATAAAAATATTTATTAAGGATAAAATTGGAACCCAATGTAATTTTCATTAAGAGTAAAACTAGAAATATATGTATAAAACTTTAATTGAAAAATAAATATTCTCTCACAAAATAATATTTAAAAACGAATTTTAAATATATTTTAAATTTTAAAACGAATTAAAAAAGAATTAAAAAACGAATTTAAAAAGAAAAAATTAAAAATCAAATTATTTTAATATTTGTTTATCCTTTTCAAAAAGATACATAATTTATCTCTCTTTTTAAATTTCAAAATATTCAATTTAGATTTTTGTCCAATATATAGTTTAATTACAATAATTTAAAAATAATTTTTAATATATGATAATTGTGTTCCACATAATTTAAACCTACACCTAAATCAAAATATAATTTAGTATATTTTTACTTATACATATTTTTTTTTGTAAACAAATGTTTATTATGAAAAAAATACAAGATATATTCATTTTTATCCAATACATAGTATACAATAATTTAAATATAAGTTTTANGTTATATATAATTGTATATTCTTATATATATTTACATCTCTATAATATTATTTTAGAATCACTTTAATGAATATAAACTAATATCTTTTAAAATATATTAAAGTCATTAAAAAAATCAATTTAAAGAACAAATTAAAAATCAATTTAAAAGACAAATTACAAAATTTTGTACATATAAATCTCATAAATATAACAGTAAATCAAATTATATTAATAAAGATTTATGTTTTAACTAGAAATGTATTTTAAGCAACTTTTATCAAAAAATTATTTAAAAACTATTATTAATACAATAGTCAAATGGGTTAAACAACGAGTAAAATCATGATTCAAATTCAATATGTAATTAATATTATTATTTTATTCAAAATAAAATATTATAATATCAAATAAATATATATAAACTTATTTATTAATATTATTAATCACATAATTAATTTTTAAAATACATTTTACTATCATAATATTATAATTTAAAAACATATCATCCGCATACAATGCAATGCGGGTATAATTCTAGTTTTTATTATTATCTGTTTGTGTTCAGTTTAAATTGTCATTTTTGTTTCCAAAATTATTTCTATAAATCGTTGGTTAAATTTTCGGGATAATTCTTCAACCATCCATTTTATGTCAGCTTCTTTGATTAGCTGGTGTACCAAACCTTTGCTATCAATTTAATTAATTTGTGAAAAATGGCTTAACAATTTCACTAGTTTGATCTTGAATAAGTACAAGTAAACTAGGGCTGAGATTCTATATGCGACGAATTTTTAGCTGAATTGGATAATTCTGAGCCGACTCGAATAATGCAAATAACATCAAATTAGATTTAATTTCAAATTTTTGATTTAATTTTGATTTAACTTCAGTTTTTATAAAAATAACTAAAAACAAATTTTAGATATTCGAACTGAATCGGTAACCAAACACATTTTGATTTACTTCTAATCAGTTAGTTAATCAAAACCATAATTAAACGAAAAAATTTTAGTTTGGTTCGGTTCAATTTTAGAGGTTTAAAAGAAACCCTCTTTATAGTAGTAAACAAAATAAATACAAAAATTGGAGGCCTCGTAAATCATCAGACCACTAAACTCACACGTAACCACATTAATCACAGCCATATTCTTCATTTGTGGCCTCAAGTTCCATTTCAACCCCACCACATACAAACCACATGTTTGTTTACTATATATATATGTTCCACAGTTTTGCAATCTCCTTTAGCTTGGAATCGAATTTGAAAACCAAAAATGGGTCTTAGAACACTGCCTCTTCAACACAACTATGGGTTTATCTCCACGACCAAAGTCCCGATCTCAAGAACTTCGGTGAGAGTTAACCGAAACCCTAGATGGGTTGTTGTGTCGGCTAAGCAAGAGAAAGATGAGGATAAGAAGAAGGAAGATGAGACTTCGTTGTTCACTAGACTAACGGATGCGTTGGATTTTGCACAAGTTCGGTCGGAGAAAGACGCGGAGCTTCTCTACGAAGCTCGAGAAGCCACCAAATCCGGTGGCAAGATGAACAAAGAACAGGTGATAAGTCTTCTTAATTAACCACACAACTTTTCAAAACTATTGATTTTTTGTGGGCGATAAGGTATCTATTCAAATTATGTTTGTATCCAGTTCGAGTCTAGGTTTTCAGATCATTGCTTAGAGAATCCATTCTTTTAGATAAGGTCTATTCAAGGTGGAGATTCAGAGAACCTGTAAAACAATTGAAATATGTTTAGGTTTGATTCGAATCTAGTTACCTGAATTATCTGTAATAAAAACTATAAGATTGATTCACTCCGAATGAATTTTGATTTAAAAATTGTTTAATTTCATAAATATAACTTCAAAAAAAAANTAACTTTAAAAAAAAAATTCAAATATTGAATATTTTAATTATATTTATTATAAGAATGTAAACATAACTAATTAATTTAGTTTTTATAATTATAATTTAAATATTAAAATATAAATATAATTTATGTATATTTTGTATAATTCGGGTATTTATTCGGTTTCCAACTTGATTTGAATTTAATTTCAAATTTTTGGATAGATGAAACTATTATCCATCAAATAATTATAAAAAAATTGGTTCGACTCGATACTTTTTTATTCAGGTTGATTTCAAGTATTTTACCTCACCGTGTTATTCATATTATAATAAGATGATATATATTGGTAATGATATGCAGTATGGAGCATTGAGGAGAAAAATTGGAGGGACTTACAAAGACTTTTTTAAATCCTATGTTGAAGGTAATTAACTCTAGAGATTTCATTTGATACAAAATAATTGAACTAAATAGTAAATGATTAATTATATGTAATATTATTATGCAATGTTATAGTGGATGGGGAATATGTGGAGGAAGGTTGGGTAGACAAGACATGTAAAGTATGTAAAAAGGACACAAAGGGTGAAGCAAGACAGGTGGATAAGTTAGGGAGATATGTTCATCTCTCTTGTCTTCAAAATCCTTCAACTTCTTCTGGAAATTTCTTCACTAGATTGTTCTCCAAATGATCAATTTCCCAAATCTTTTGAAGGTGTATCTTTCGTTTCTTATAGGTGGCTAAATTATTTTGGCAAGTTTGTTTTTTGTTTTTTGTTTGTTTTGATAGAAATCAATATTTTTCTTTTCAACAACTATAAGTTGGATTAATTAAAATCAGGAATCGAAATTCATTTACATACCAAAAATAAATCATGCCACAATATCGCATCTAATATGGTTGTGGGAGGCTTTTGAGCTTATTGGTTTGCCTTATGGAAATAATCGTCAAAAGTATGTTTTATTTTGACCCAAACCAAAAAATCCACACGAAAATGAATTTTTTTTTATCTTTTGTTCAAATTCGGTTAGAGTAACTAATCAATTGTAAGGAAACTAAAATGAGTTTGGATTTCAATTCTGATCGGTTCGATTTATTGAACTCATCATATAACGAAATTATTTTACTTTTTATTTTTACAAAAATCAAAATTAAATGAATTATGTGAAGAAACTACCAAAATACTCAAATTAATTTAAAATACTTGAATTGAATATATCAAATTTATCGTCTCTTGTTGCGCGCATCAGTGTTTATTTTTAGAACATTTTGTCTGAGATAACACTTTTATGAGAATAATTGTCTGTTATAACACTTTTCACATAGAGAAAGACTCTTTAGTCCTTTTCACATAGGGAAAGACTCTTTAGTTTCCAGAAAAAAAAAAAAAGTAAACGCTCTCTTCTCTCTCCTCTCCCCTCTCCCCTCTCTCCTCTCTCCCATCTCCATCTCTTCTCCTAACTAGAATCCGGTCGCCCCTTCTTCATCTAACCTAGATCTAATAAAACTTCAGTTGAACAAAAAAGACCATTTGACTTAAGTTTTTAAGAAGACATGCTTACCCTGTCGGCTCTACTCGGAGCTGCCTACGACGACCACCGCACCTTCTCCTTCCGAGACGGTTCTGTTTTCTTCCATCAAAACCGCATCTGCTCCTCCATTACGACCAACACACAACTCGCTAATGGCAAGCCTTCTCACGAGGCGTTTGCGTGCCATTCCGAAAGTATTCTCCGGCGACGGTATGATAGCCTCTCTAATTTTGTTTTGTTTCTATTTCGATTTACGCATTTATCTGAGACAATTCATTGTTTTATCTCTGCTGCATTTTGTCGACTCCCTTTTGAGCTAGTTAGATTTGTTCGTCTTCTCAGATATATATTCTAATTCCATGGTCACTTTTTTATAAGTACAGTGTTTTTTTATAAATTCAGTAGTACCATATAGGTAGGAATGTTAATTTCAACGATTTGTTTGATTTATGGTTAATTGAAATTCTAATAAAGTAGTGTTGAACACATATTTCTGAATTGATGAGATTGTTTTTTAATTCTTGTTTAGATGTAGGATGAACACTGAATATTAGTTGGTAATGAAATGTCTTATATAGGATTCCAAATTAATTCACATTTCGAATTCATGATCTCTGAATTTGGCCGTATTACCATAAAATTATGAATTTGAATTCTTAAATCACCAAAGTCACATTTAAGGGTTGAAGTTATTGTGACGATTGAATTTCTCCGTAAAACCATATAACCATGAATTTGAATTCATATCTGAAAATTGTTTTGCAGAGATAGTAGTGAACACAGATCTTCGAATTCACGGAAATATTTTGCATTCTTTTTCAGATGAAGCGTGAACAATTATATTACTTGGTAAGAAAATGTCGTGCATGTGTTCACTACTATCATGCATGTGATTTAGCAAAAATAAAAAATAAAAAATAAAAGNGTCAAAAATGACAAATACTTCTGAAAAAGTGTCATAATTGACAAAACACTCTATATTTAATATCTTTAATAATAAAAATAACAATTTGGAACCTCTGAAGCTATCAACAACTTCAGATACCTTATAATATTGTCACATCAACACAAACTTATATTTCATTCTAAATAAATTAATTCCAATATCGCTTTGTCTTCTTCACGAACACCTAACTCTTTTCATCTTCTCGCTGTTTTGTTTTAACATTTTGTGAATGAAAGTAATAATTGGTTTCTCTTAATTATTCCTCTCCAAAATGATCTGTTTATAAAGACTAACGCCTAACGCTTTTTTCTTTCCATTATTCCATTTCGTTTCTCTTGTGGTTTGGATGGAAACACTTCAGTCATGGCGAGAACCTTATGAAGCGTACACCAACAAAGTTGGCCTTCTCCGAGTTAATAATGATTATGTCGTAAGAACTTTCGGATTTTCTGATTGACTTTTGTTTATATGTTTAATAATCTTTGGAAGAAAAACTCTGATAAAATCGACTTCGGTTTCTGATATTTTCACATTTTTGGATTTAGATGTGCCATACTCAAAGCTACACACCATTTCGAGTGTCCTCCCAAAGATCACCATCACCATTTCGAGATACGTTCTGCTTACTTAAAAGGTAACTTATCCAGAACCACAAACTGTTCCTGAAGCCTTAAAAGATACGTTTTTTTTTGTCAACTTTTGTGGGCCACAAATGGGCCAACCCACTAACCCAAACTCTCAAAAATGAGAGGAGCAAATACTCTTACGGGGACTCGAACTCCCGACCTGATAACAGTGCTGCCAAGTGTTTAACCACAGGACTAACGACACATGTTACACTTTCCTTATTTCTTGTATAAGATAAACTAGAATATAACCTAACTCACTTAAGATATATTCTCCTAAGTTTATCTTAACTAATTTCCTTTTTCTTTTAGTTCAAGTTTAATGCTAACTTGTTACACAAGTCAACATTCTCCCCCTTAAGCTTGAACTCCATTTTCTTCAAATCTTGAAGTCCAATGAGCTCTCTCATCTCCTTGAACTTGGTTCTTCCTAACGCCTTAGTTAGAATATCCGCCATTTGTTCACTTCCGGGAACGTGTTCAACGTCCACTAGTTCTTTCTCAACGCATTCTCTAATGAAGTGGAAACGAGTGTATATATGTTTGCTTCGTCCATGAAACACCGGATTTCGTGTAAGTGCTATGGCTAATTTATTATCAACTTTGACGATGGCTCTTCCTTGTAGGTCAAAGGCGATTTCTTGAAGTAGATCACTGAGCCAAATTCCTTGCTTGGCTACCTCCGTTGCTGCCATAAATTCTGCCTCACAACTTGATAATGCGACCATTTCTTGCTTTTGAGAGCACCAAGATATCAGACATTCATTTAAGTAGAAGATGTGTCCCGTTGTACTTCTACCATCATCAACGTCGACATTATGGCTACTATCGCTGCAACCGATCAACCTTCTCGACTTGCTCTGCGTATAGACTAGACCAAGTCCCATAGTTCCTTTAACATATCTTAGCACTTGTTTTAGCGCAGCTTCATGAGATTCT
>OVAO01002432.1:0-12794 GCA_900406285.1 Biscutella auriculata
ATATCGATTTCCCTGATCCATGAGTTTCCTCCATTTCTGAATTCTTATTTTTATTAGATTACTGCTTAGGATTTGTTAGTGACAAAACAAACCCTTTAATCCACTTAGACTTAGTAAAATCCATCATAAAACTTGTCAGTTAATTCTCCCGAGTTGGTTCGACATCTTGATCACCCACCTTACCCATATTACATTGATAAACCACCAACCAAACACTCATCAAAAACCAAACTTAACAATGCACACCGTGCAAATACTTTGGGAGACCGTCTGTTGAAGGTGACCAATCTGGGTACCGGTGAGGTCCTTCAGATACCAATCATAGTGATCGATATGATGCGGCCGATTTGATCCCATGAAAGTGGACTTGTCTCCTTTTTGCTCAAAAATGCTTCCTAAGCTTCGTTTCTTGCCTTTAGCTTATCTGCACACCTGAAACATGGTTATGATATGCAAATGCAACCTAAAAGACTCTAAATAGAGTCTAAACTAATGCAAAGCTAAAGGAAATGAAACCTAAAACGGCTAAAAACATAACATATCACCTTTCGCCATCTCGAATTCGACTAGCGGTTGATCCTATCGTGCGGCGGCGACTGATCCTATCGTGCAGCAGCACTAGGGGCCTTGGCCCTACTCTTTCCAGCCAAAATCCACTGCGACCTTAAAACGTGGGTTAAAGATCCACCTTTTGTCGAACCGAAAGAAATGTACCCCAATCTTCTTCCGATGCGAGAGGCATGTTAGGACCGAACGGTGGTCTGAACCCAAGAATCTCAGGAACTCACAAGTAGAGTGAGAGAAGGTATTGAACTAATCCTTGTTGCCCATTGCCCTATCTAAACGTCAACAAACACACAAGTCGTGCCGACAGCCTACCCAAGAGAAGCAACCCCCACGATTTGAGAGGTCTTGCATACCATAATTATCGTGCATGTAGCGGAAGTCCAAGGAAGAGTTTTCCAGTCTTATCCGCCCTCCCTATTTTTCGTGGTTTCCGTTGATTTTGTTGAAATCCCCGGTCATGAGCCAGGCACCTTCCCGATGGGTGCCAATTCAGGATAACAAATCGTAACCAAGGTGGAGCTGAATATCCCGAAGAAACGCTCGCTTATTCTTTGTCTCCATAAGAAAGATCATACTTGGGAAGAGGCATTTACAAATCTCCCGCAGGTGCTGAATTGCCAAATAACTACCGACTTCTTGGAAATTCTAGCTCGAGATCATACTAAGGTGTTATCGGTGGCTCCTCCTCGGCCAATAGCTCTTTAGGGTCCTCAGAAAGTTCTCCCGGGGGGAGCCATCACTAAGGAGGACAGGTGGAGTTTGAAGAATTATGTGATTGCTCGAACAATTCTAGATTGGCTTACCATGTCCCCAGATATGGTTGTCGATTGGATCCTCGAAGCCTTTCTCCTACTAGGGATCCAGGTTGATGTACTTATGTGGAAGGAGGGCGCTTGCCTCTAGCCCAAGTCTGCTCTTGATGTGTGACCCATACGCCCCCCCCCTCCCCCCTCCCCCACGATCATCAGCATTCCTCTCTCACGCTTCAGCCGAGATTATCTCCTTCAGTGGGGAGATCACCTCACTGATCGCCATGACTCAAACCACCCCGGGGAGGCTTGTTGTTCATCCTACGACTGCTGATAGATCTGGTGGCCTCCTTTATGTAACCGCAACAACCCGGCCAGGCTCAGACATCCTCGACTCCTCCGGGTCTCTGTACCATGAACCAGTTGGAAGGCAACAGGGCCCGTACCAGCAGTCAATCCCGCACTAACCTCAATTCTTGGATCGATTGTGCTGGTACATCTGTATGAGGGCTCAGAGGTTCCACTCCCATCTAAGACCTAGAGAAGTAACAGATGCCCCAAGTGGGGCCGCCTCCATCAGTGGAGGTTAGGTCCGCTCGACCTAGCTTCTCGTCGTCTCGCGTTAGTGGGCTCGAGCTGGCGGTTGGGGGGAGATGAGGGATTTCCTTAGAGAAGAGAGCACACCTGACTGGTGGTCGGGGTCGAGGAGGTTCCCGCTCAGCGTTGTGATCATCAGTGAGCTGTATAGGTTTCCTCGACTTCCCCTCTGCACAATGTCTATCCCGCGATCGAAGATGGGATTATTTTGCCCGAGGGGGTCCCTGACCTGATTGCTCACGACTGGTATGATCTGGGAAGTGACGCTAATTGTGGGTCATTCTGAAGCGGATAGAGCAATATTTCTGTAACTTCTCATACTCTATCAAGAATGCTAACACCTCACCCGAAGCAAACTCGATTTGTCTGTCAAACTTGAGCTCGAAATCACAGCCAAGTATCACCCGAACTTTGAACCCTTGAACATCAAAATCAACGGATTCGCCATAGTAGTCTCATATAGCTTTCAAGGCTTCAAGCATCAAAAGGTGTGGCGGAATGCCAACAATTTTCATCCAGAAGAGCATCATTGCAGGGAAGTCGCTGTGAACCGTCGATACCCGCGCTCAAGTGGAAATATCCACTAGTCGAAGTAGAATGGACGCTTGTCGAGAACCGTCAGTTGGTCGGCCTCGGTCTGAAAGCAGAACTGGAATTGGCCACACCCTAAATCATGGTCGTTCACCTTTCCTTCGAGATTCCAAGCTTGGGGCCTGAGGGAAGTTAAGGCTTTGACACGGTGCGCCTGAACTTTAACATTGAGAACACGCCCCATCAATGTAAGATTTTACATCATTAGGAGGTTAGAGTTGTCGAACGCTGATATGGAGATCAGTGTTAGCTAAAGAGAGGCACTGTCGGGTCGAGCAACGACTGAAGGTGTGGACCATCAGAATTGAGAGAGAGAGGCTCAATGGTGAAAGAACCAGAGTTTTTCCGGTGGAAGAGTGAAAGAGGTTTGCGAAGGGACTAATTTATCTACTTTAATAAGAGATGGATCACACTCTTGAATTCAAAAGTGAGTTGACCATCGCACATCTCTGGGCAATCTTCAACCACCATTAAGTCGACATTAATCTGATCCTAGTTATCTTGANATTATCGTGATTGAGCAAATCAAGCTCACGATTCTGAAAGGCCCAAATTCTTACCATAAGTAGAGCCAACAATAAAGGGGATATTATCAATAGCACAAACTCGACAGAATCAACGCAAGGACCCACAAAATCTGGAAATAAAAGGTTCGATCTACTAGCTAGTCGAGAAGGAGAGTTGCTAAAGATAGAATCGTTGATTGATTCCGTGAAAGGCACGGCACGATCATCTGCTTCAACACCACCGTAAAGGATGGGATCCTATGGAGGACCTACGGGGTCGATAAGGCAGGTAAGTCATTCTCAAGCATCTTGAGAGGGAGTAGATCTAATTAGACATCAAAGACAATATTCAAAACTTAGTCGATGACGGTCGTGGATTCCAAAAACCTCATGTTTTATCAGTAATAATCTAAAGAGAATCTTACAACATGACTTTTATCTTTAGTAAAAACTTAAACAATCTATATTTATTATTTATCGTGCATATATATATATATATATATCTTAAAAGTGTCTAAAAACTGTTTAATGTCTTTAGTTATCATTTACCATGTCTCGTCGAATTATCAATTAACAAAAATCTAAAGTGAATCTTTTCATTTTAAATTTTAAAATCACATGACATTTCGTACATATATATAGATTTATATACAATCATGTTTTATGCATAACTAAATATAACACTGAAACATTCTAAAGCAATTTTCATCTCTCAATCCGAGAAAATGGTTTTTTTGTTTTAACTCAAAAGAAGATATATTGAAGCAGAATGCATAACACTCAAAGAGTTACAATCATTCAAGAGAGCAAGACGGTAACACACATATGAACCGTGATGAAAACCATACAAGGAAACAACAAAAAAGTTAAACAAAAACCCACAAAAGCTTCAATGATATTATTTTGGAACATAACTTAAGCTTATCATTGGTAAAAGAGTGCCAAACGCTTAGTGAAGAGGTTGCAAAGTTATTTTCAACGAGCCAATTATTGAAGGATTCCTTAACGTTGGGAGACATTGAATAGCTCGAACCCGAAAGAACGAACCGAGCCACGAGTAGCACTGGCGAACTGAAGAATCCGGAAAAACGGTTTTTGAAACTGATTGTATTGACACTCGAATTTCCTTGGCGAAACAAAGCTCCNGCCGAGCCACGAGAAGCACCGGCGAACTGAAGAATCCGGAAACAACGGTTTTTGAAACTGATTGTATTGACACTCGAATTTCCTTGGCGAAACAAAGCTCCAACGATGACCACATACTCACCCTAAAGAGTACAAACTGAAGCATTGGAGCATAACCTTTCACTAAAGAACCTGCCAATCCTTATCTCGAGATAAACAACCCACTGTCAACTTAGGTTAACACCCCCGGTTCAAGACACTAAAGCATCTGACCTAAGACCGTCGAGCTAAAACCTAAGATAGAGGGAAAGAACCAGACTGTAGCAATAACTAGGCTTACAAGCTAACCAAATTGCGAAAAAAACCCCAGACCTAAAGAAAAGGAAACTACAAAGGAAAATGTCTCACCAAAGGCCATCTCGTTGACAACCAGAATACGAAGGAACAAGGCAACAACAGAAGGTAGAAATCCCTTCGCTGAAAACCAGCCGCCACTGCTTCACCGCATGCAAGGAGACACCGCCGACCTTGATATAGATCCGCCTCTCAAGGACACGATGACCCACCGGAGAACCGACGACATCTTCAAAAGCCTTCAAGGACCCGCCAATAACTAGCCGCCTAGGCTAAGATTTATCACATCAACAAACATAGCGAGGAGGCGGAAGCAGATCATAACCGGACCATCGTATACGAGACAATCGGAGTACACCGTTTATAGTTTTAAATCCGAACCAAGCCTTCAAAGACTATACAATAGAAGAGTATAGAAATATCCTCCTCACACTGACGTTGTGGTGGACGTAGTTGGAGGCTGTCGATGAAGGAGAAAAAAACATACGATCTGAATTAGGGTTTGCCGCCTCTGGTGAGAGAAGAGAGAGCTTCAAAAAAAGTGAGATTGTTTTGTATCCCAAGAAGAGGGTTTAAACATTTTTTTATATTGTTTAATTTACTTTTTAGCATGACGACATGAAGCATTTTCTACATAAAATTTTTATGAATATCTAACAAATATATTTCATTAAACTATAAAGAATTTTATATTATTAGTTATAAACTCATCATAGCTTATTAATCATTGTATTATTTATGTATTTGTTAATTATACTCTAGGATACCTTTTTAAAATTATTTCACTCTAGGAAGCATTTTACTGATTCAAATCAATTTGAGATTTTAATGATATTTTACTCATGAATTTGTGGTCAGTCAATTTCTCGGTTACACATCAAAGATCTAACTCGTGGTCAAGATCTAACCCGACAAGCCACGAGCTAGGTCTTCAAGGGAGTAACAGTCATACTGAAGCATCTTGACCACAAGTTAGATCTCAGATGCGTAACCGAGAAACCGATTGAACACGACAAATCTAACTTGTGGTCAAGATCTAACTCGACTGACCACAATTTAGTTCTTCGAGGGCGTAACAGTCATACTGAAGCATCTTGACACCGAGTTAGATCTCTGATGTGTTACCAAGAAATCGATTAACCACGAGTTTAACGTTGTCTTTAAAAAACTCAAATTGATTTGAATCAGCAAAATGTGTCATAGAGTGAAATAATTTAAAAATATATATCTTATTTTTGATTACTCAAAAAAAAGTGAGAAATAATTTTCTCAAGTCCGCAACGGGCGATTTTAAGACGATTTTTTACAGTTATCGGTTTCTCTTTCTTCGCCGTAACTGCTCTCGTTCGCCGGAATCCTCTGTGATGCTAGCGACACGGTGTATCGTGTGTGAGGGTTTCTCTGTTTCTAAACTCCCTCGCTCCGGATTTTTCTCCATCACGTTTCTCAAAAATCGTGGTGATGATAATTACACATTTAGATTCTTACACGATCAGAAATCGTGGTCCATGTTCTACTTCGTAACTCCCATTTTCACTTCAATTTCTTTTTACAGTGTCTCTACCGAGATTTATCTTCTCATCTTCCTCGTTTCTACAACAATTTCTCTCTACGCAATAATCATCATGACAGATAACCTTCAGGCAGTGATTCAGGATCTTGATTTGGGTGTGGATGATGAACCGATTGTGCTACCCCCATCTGTTCTGAATCAGGCTTTAGCGGATAACATATTTGCTCTATCGTGCGTACCACAATCCCCCGACGACAGAATTCTCGTGCTCTGGTTTCTTATCTCCCCCGTATTTGGGGCTTTGAAGGAATTGTGCGTGGACGTTTGCTTGAGAGTGGGAGGGTCCAATTTATCTTCAACAGTGAATAAGCTATGGAAATGATTCTGCGTCTGGGCCCATGGTCTTTTATCGGGTGCATGTTGGTGGTTCAACGTTGGTTCCCGGCAATGGATCCTTCGGTGATGGTCATGATTCCGTTTTGGGTGCAAGTTTGTGGGATCCCTCTTCAAGTTCTCACTCGAAGTCTTATGGTGAATGTAGGCGAGAGGCTTGGGCAACTTATTGATGTGGAATACAATCCGGAGGTTGTCATGCGAGTGGGATATAGTCGAATCGGTCTCAACTGGAACATCCATGAACCACTCAGATTCAAACGCAATTTTCAGTTCCAACCAGGGGTTAACCCTCTACTACGACTCCGTTATGAGAGACTTAGAGGCATCTACTCTGTGTGTGGTCTGATTACTCATGACACAGGTGAGTGTATGATGCACTCAGGGGGAGCTAATGGGTTCGTTGGTCTTCATTCAGACTCAGATGAGGAGGATAATGTTGTTAATCTTCATTATGGGGCTCCAATCCTTGCTTCTATAATGGCATCTCCCATTCACTCTCAGCTGGCATCACCGATTTCAAGTTCTGCTTCAAATTCGGACTCCGTTTCTATCGAGGATCTTACTATCAGCCCTGAGCACACGCCTTATCCTCCGCCCCAGGCCATACCAATACACTCAAATGAAGTAGCTGTGGCTGAACAAGTGGATGATGCAACTACTATGGCACCCATGGACTCCTCTAAAAACTTAAGCGTGGGGGATCTTGTACTCTACCGATAGGTTGTTGCTGGTCCAGTGTACATGGATNCCGGACTCCGTTTCTATCGAGGATCTTACTATCAGCCCTGAGCACACGCCTTATCCTCCGCCCCAAGCCATACCAATACACTCAAATGAAGTAGCTGTGGCTGAACAAGTGGATGATGCAACTACTATGGCACCCATGGACTCCTCTAAAAACTGAAGCGTGGGGGATCTTGTACTCTACCGATAGGTTGTTGCTGGTCCAGTGTACATGGATTTTGTTGCACAAAGAAAAAGGAAGGCTGAATGTGAATCTGAGGGACAATCATCGTCCAAAAACCCATCTGTGGAGTTTGGTGAATCGAGTGGTACTAGACATGATGTTGACCAAGTGAGTGGTGATCAAGTGAGTAGCGAGGTGAGCCCTAAATCACCAGAAGAAGCATGAATACAGCCTATTGGAACTGTCGAGGTCGAGGCAATTCTTCGACAATTCGACGCCTAATGGATATGAAGAAAGCTCACTTCCTGGACATAATTGGCCTTTCTAAACTAAGCAAGAAGATGATGTTGTTCGTGATATTTGGTTGTAAGTTAGGATTTCCCAATTCCTTTATGGTTTCTCCCATCGGCTTAGGGGGTGGCTTGGCCATTTTATGGAGCCAAAATGTTGATCTTGTTGTTTTATCTTCTTCTTGTAATCTCATTGACACTTTTGTCAAAACTAATGGAATTTCTTTTCATTATTCGTTCATCTATGGTATCCCAAATCATAATTTCAAAATCATTTATGGGAACAACTTGAGAGGATAGGTACAACAAGGCATGCGCCATGGCTTATATCGGGGGATTTTAACGAAATTAAAAATAATGAAGAGAAGAATGGCAGATGTCATAGACCTGAGTACTCCTTCTATAATTTTTGGCAATTGATTCGCTTGTGCGACTTATTGACCTTCCTCACTTCGGCAATCGGTTCTCCTGGGCGGGGCAATGTGGAGACCATTATATCACGAGTTGTCTTGAACGCACAATGGCAAATAGTGTCTGGCACAGTCTATTCCCATTATCAACTAACTGGTTTTTGTAATTCTCAACATCTGATCATCGATCTATGATCACAACCATTTCGTAAAAAATATGGAAAACAAACAAGCAATTCATATATGATGCTCGTGATTTTAATAAACCTAGATTTAGAGAAACTGCATTATCAGGATGGAACAATCACGCCTCTACCTCTCATTTCTCATATATTCCTTGCGTCGTACGACTAAGCGCATGTCGACAATCGATCTCTCACTGGTTCGAGAAATCCAGGCTTAATGATAGTGAGAAAATCAATCGACTAAAGGCTCGACTAGACCATTCGGTTTCATCATGTACATCATCAAGCCAAGAGCGTAATTCCCTGCGCCAGGAACTTTCTCAAGCATATCGGGAGGAGGAAATTTTATGGAATTGAAAGAGTCGAAATTCTTGGTTGATGGAAGGAGATCGCAATACCATGTTCTTTCATGCCGTAACTTAAGTCCGACGAGCTCGGAACAAAATCCACTCAATAAAGGATGATAATGGGGGTCATCCATCAAGATCATGATGCTATAGCTCGTGTCGTGGAATAGTACTTTGCAAACCTTTTCACAGCATCACCGGCAGCTCCGTCTGGTATGGGTGAGATATTTCAAGGTTTCTCAAAGAGAGTTTCAGACGAAATGAATAGCTTACTTACCCAACCAGTGTCGATATAGGAAATAAAAGTAGCTGCGCTTTCCATAGGGCTGCACCGGGCACCTGGTCCGGATGGGTTTACCGGAATTTTTTACCATAATTTTTTGGCAGATATCAAGGAAGATATTTGTCAAGAAGTACAACACTTTTTCGACCTCAATACGTTGGATAGTCATCATAATGAAACCAATATTTGTATTATCCCGAAGATAGATAATCCCAACTCAATGAAGGATTTCCATATGATTTCCCTTTGTAACGTCAACTACAAAATCATCTCGAAAGTTCTGGTTAATCGCCAAAAACCCCATCTTTCTGGGCTTATTTCGGAATATCATACCGCCTTTATTCTCGGGCATCAAGTTATTGATAATATTATTATTGCTCAAGAGATGAATCATACCCTTCAAGCTCAAAAGATGCAAGTGCGATATTACATGGTTGTTATAATTGACATGGCCAAAGCTTATGACCGATTGGAGTGGCGATTCTTGGAGGAAACGATGCGGCACATGGGATTGTTGAAGCTTGGATTCGTTGGATAATGGTATGTGTCTCGACAGTCTCATTTAAAGTTCTAATTAATGGTAGCCCTGAAGGAAACATTACGCGTCACAGAGGTCTGAGACAAGGCGACCCCTTGTCACTACATCTGTTTATTCTCTGTGCTGAGGTACTACCTCATATGCTTCAAAAGTCGAATCTAAACCAATCTATACCGGGGATAAAAATAAGTCATGGGAGTCCAGCTGTTAACCACCTATTATTTGCCGACGATTCTCTGTTTTTCACCAAGGCAAACATTCGATCTAGCTCAGCACTTCAACGAGTTCTGCAATTATATGAAAAAGTTTTGGGTCAGGCAGTCAATCTCAGTAAGTCATCAATCACCTTTGTTAAGAACGTCAACCCATTGCTCAAAACTCGTATTAGGCATCCGTTGGGCATTCATAATGAGGGCGGCCGAGGAAAATATCTTGGGATACCTGAACAATTTGGTCCCAAAAAGGCAGAGCTTTTTCAATATATTGTGGAAAAGGTGAAGGAAAGAACTCAAGGCTGGAGTAAAAAAATTATATCCCCGAGTGGTAAAGAGGTATTATTGAAATCAATTGCGTTAGCGATGTCGGTCTATGCAATGCAAACCTTTAAGCTTTCGAAAGTAATCTGTAAAGATGTTGAAAAGGTAATGGCGCGCTTTTGGTGGGGATCGTCTGAGAACAAAAAAGGTCAACATTGGTTTGCATGGAAGAGATTAAGTATTTCGAAACATCTTAGTGGTCTGGGATTCCGAGATATAGAACACTTCATTGATGCTCTATTTCAGAAAACAAGTTTGACGGCTACTTCAAAATCTAGAGAGCTTGGTATCGAGGATTCTACGTGGACGTTATTATCCAGATAACAATTTATTAGCGGCATCAGTACCCCGCAAGTGGTCTTACCTGTGGAGATCCCTCATGCACAGGCGTGAGCTGATGAAAAAGGGATTAAGATTTGTGATCGGTAACGGACGTTCAATTAAAACATGGACGGATCCCTGGTTACCAACGTATCCCTCAAGACCTCCTACTGCAAAAGGATCATCATTATTGGGGAAAAAGGTGGCTGATCTTATTGCTACCAATGGAGTTTGGAATGAAGAACGTCTTCAGGAACTAATTGCTGATGAGGATATCCCAATCGTTAATTCTATAAAGTTAAGTCATTATGCTGATATTGACTATCTTGGATGGAACTACACTACATCAGGGCTATATACAGTTAATTCTGCATATATTCTTGCTTCCCAACCTTGGTCACAATCTATTGTTCCTATACCAGGGGATCCCAGTCTGAAACAAGAAATCTGGAAGATGAACATAGCACCAAAATTGCGACATTTTATTTGGAAGTTGCTAAGTCGAAGTATTGCAACGGGAGACAACTTACGTTGATGTCATATTCTTGAACGATTAGAATGTCCACGATGTTGTGATGTTGAAGATACAACACAACATATCTTCTTTGAGTGCCCATTCGCAATAGCAGTTTGGTGTGATTCTGGCATAAGTATTCCTACTATTTTTAATCAAACATCCACGCTAGACGAAAAACTTCGAGCTATTTAAAGCATATTTAAGAATCCTAATTTGGATGAGTTTCATTAACTACTCACGATTTGGACTTTGTGGAGATTATGGAAGGCTCGTAATCTCCTTCTTTACCAGAATATTGTGATGATTTGGATGGAAGCACTAAGGATAGCAAAAGAAGATATCGGGGACTGGATCATCGCTAAGAGGGCCCAAGTCCAGGGTGAGACGGTTCACGTCTCTCCTCACCTTAGACGAAACAACTTATGGAAAAGCCTCCTATTGGGTGGCTAAAATTCAACTACGATTGCAGCTACATACTAGGTCCTCGCTCAACCATGGGGCTCATCATCAGGGACGATACATGTTGATTCTTGGGTGCTTGCCAAGTTCGGTGAAGAATCTTACTAAACTCACTGGAAGGAGAGCTTCAGGCGCTTTTAATAGCTACCCAATTCTGCTAGGGTCAAGGATATTCAAAAGTTATTTTTGAAGGGGATTTCACTCAAGTGAGAGATATAATGGATAACCGTTCAAGACACTTTGGGGTATACAACTGGATTCGGGATATAAATCATTGGACGGCTAAAATCAAGGATGTCGATTTCTCTTGGTTAGCAAGAGAGACGAATATGGTACAGACACGTTAGTAAAACAAGATGATCTGTCCTAGGATTTTATATACCATGCTAGCATCCATGTTTATATTTAAAACATGTTGTATCTTGATGAAAACGAATGAATAAAACCATTTTCCGTGTAAAAAAAGTGCAAAATAATTTTTTTAAAATATATCTTATTTTGTGAGTACTAAAAAAAAGTGCTCATGAATATCACCCAAAACAAATCAATAATGTAAAAAATCATAATTGTATTTTCTTACAAAAAGAAGCCTAGATTTATTGACCCAAGTTCGGGAATATTAGGCGAGATCCACATTATTTACTGCATCCAAGAAACAAAAAAAAATCCGAAGGTGAAAAAGATAAGCACTAAAATTGCATTTAATTATACGTAATGTACACACGACTAGTGTAGATTAATAATTAAGAAACAATACTTTATACATTACACGCAATCCAGATTAAACACCTTGATTAACATTTTTAATTCACGGCACCAATTGACATTTAACGTGGTCAATAGCTTTAAATTGTTGTCTGATAATTAAAATAAATCAGTTAAAAGATAGAGAATACGTATGATCCAAATCTTCAATTAAACTCTATAAAATGTGTGGGGTTTCTTCTTAATCACCAAATTAATTAAATAAATTCATTTTTCTTACCTAATCAAATCTTTTTCTCGCATTCACGATATGAAAAAATATTTCTTAGGTCGATTAGTGAAGCAACGGTCAATCGTCGAGGAAAAATACAATCGGTGGAGGTGGAGACGACAGTAAATATAAAGAAAAGGTGTAGATTGGATTGGACAAGACGTAAGTGGTGGCAACTTCCGGGTCGAAGAAACTGAAAACATGAATTTCATTGGATCTTAATTGGGTTAAAGACAAGTATAACAAAATTAAAATCAAAATCAAAACCAAACCAAAAACTGATTTTAGTATTTTTTACATTTTTATTTATGATTTCTCTTTTTTCTCCTTCTAAATAATTAAAACATATGTTCTGATTCTTGCTTTGTTCTTGATGATCTTATGCTAATTTGTTTAATCAGAGTAATCAAAGAGTTGTTTTTAGATTCGATTTGATTTGTGAAGGTTCGATAATGACTTTTACATTATTTTTATTTGATTTAGAAAGAAAAAAAATGTACTAAATAGCTACGAAATTGAAATCTTATAAATATCCATTTATTAAAGTTATCATCTTCGTTGACCCAAAAAAAGTTATCATCTTCGCTAAAAAATTAAAAATTGTAATCTCTGTATATATTAAAAAAA
>OVAO01002433.1:0-12793 GCA_900406285.1 Biscutella auriculata
TTATAAAAATTTAATAAGATACAAATTGTTATACATTTAGTTTGTCAGTTCTTTTAGTCCAAAACAACACGTGGATGCATATGTATTAAATGTTATTCGGTTGACCAATTTTATTTTGTATCCAAATAAAATACATGGATCTTGAGATTATAAAATCTAAAAAATTCTAAATATTTTAGATGTTATAAATGTAGAATTTTTATATAATTTTACATCTCAAAATTGAGAAAAACTTAAATTCTACAAAACACTCATAACTTTATTTTCAAACTAATTGGATCATATTTTGTGAAAATATTGACTTCACATTTTCTCAGAAAGGTGAAATTCTAGAAAACATAAACTAGAATCTCTTCTTTTTCTATAAACATGTTTCTACGAAAAAGTACAAAATTATATTTAATAGAAAAACACAGAATTGTGAGCTAACGTACATAGATGCTTTCAGCAGTTATCCGCTCTACACTTGGCAACCTCACCAGTGGTTTAAAAAAACCTCGCGAATTAACTTTGGTTTGCGCCAAAATCACTAACTAATCATAATCTAATAGCATATAAATTCATTTTTTCAATCATCTCATTCATTCCCCGTGGGACCTTCTTCTCCTAATGAGTGGTATCTCTAGCATAGGTTTTGGTTGCGGATTCAATTTTGGTTCGGTTTAATTTAGATTTCTGATATGTCATAGTTTTAGGGGTTTAAATCTCACCTTTTGGAGCATTTTTGTCTCATTTCAGGGTTTCACAGATCTGGGATAAAATCTCAGGAAATAAGGCTTTTTGGACTCATTTGGGAAGATAATCGAAGTAAATTCTTATGTCCGAGCTCGAGTTCGATCGAACCCCTTCACCGAGATGAAGCGGTCGAACCGGACCCGAAGAATCAGAGACCAAGTAAAGAAGAAGACCCGGTTCGAACGAGCCACATCCGGTTCGATTGAACCGAACCCCAAGGTAAGGCGGTTTGAACCTTCGCATAAAATCTGGGATCCTCGTACAAGACCAAGGCTGGTTCGATCAAACCACATCCAGTTCAATAGAACCGTAACATCGATTTTCCTTTTTCCGGATTTCGAAGCCCAATGCCAGCTTGACTTAAAGAAACTATAAAAGGACGCTAGAGACTCAATTTTCATCATGCTTTTATTGACTTTTCTTATTTTATTTTGTTTGACTTTTCCTGCAATTAGGGTTTTTAAAGAATAAACTTTATGGAGATAAATTGCAAATTGACAACTTGTAGTCTTGAACCCTTGTTATTGATTAATCATAATTGTTTTCATGCTTTCATATACACCTTATTTAATTGCTATTACCATGTCTGAGTAGTTCAATTAGATCAGATCTAGGGATTTCACTAGAAGGGTAAATTAGAGTTTATACTTGATTAGGTTTAGAGAAAAAGAAAACAAAAGGGATTCTCCCTTATTAGTTGATTTGCTAGCCTTGATTCGATCTGACAAATAGGATCTAGGCTTAGAATGATCCAAGTCTGACAAGCACTAAAACTGGATCACCCAAATCAGTAACTAAGAGAGTTTAGGTTAATCACTTATGTTTGACAAACAGAGCGATCGTCTAGTGATCTTTACTAGACTTTTTTTAATCGAGACTTCCTAGTTCAAAGGAATAACAACCTTATAGGAATACCGGATTTCTAGGTTTTTGGGATTAGCCAAGTGACATGGTTAGTACCAGAAGGGCTCAGTTAGGCGTAGGTTCACACCTGAGACCCCGTAGTGGATCTACTTTAAGAGGACTAGTAAATGGGACTTATTTTAGATTCCGCATTGGTATAACTCCATCCCGGTACTATGTGACGAGTACTGGGCGTTTGACCAAAAGACCAGGAATCTAAACTATGTTCTCAAATCTTGTTTTCTTTTCTCAACGACTTATCAGAGCGATTACCGTTAAAACCCTAGATTTAATTACTTACTTATATTTGAATCACCTGCCTTGCTTAATTTACTGCTTTCTTATTGTTTTCATCATTTCTAGTTAAAAACAACTCACATTTGCTTACGTCTTAGCCATCGCTAGGTCTGATTGCCTCTTTGCTTTAGTATTTAGTCTCTGTGGATTCAATCCCTAAGTACTACGGTGACCGTCTGTGCACTTGCAGATATTAGCTGTTTAGGGTAAAACCTGAGTGACATCAAGTTTTTGGCGCCGTTGTCAGGGAATAAATGTGTTAGCCTAGAGTATATGATTGAGTTTTTGTCTAAGTTAATTTAATTTTCGACTGATTTTTCTCTGTAGTTTTTGGCGCCATTTTGGTTTGATTGAACTCTTCCATCGCGCAAATTCAGTTCGATCAAACCACCATTGGATCGATCGAACTTTGTTGTTCCACAACTTCAGTTTGATCAAACACCGTGAACGATTGATTTGCCAAATTTTCCTTTTCTTTTTCTTTCAGGTGCATGAGCGTGAGACATACTAGGAGCAAATGAACTGACAATATACTTTCTTTGGAAAATGAGCTCGGACGCTTAGAAAGACAAGCTAAGAAAGGAAGACAACCCAAGATCGAGATGGCTAACAAGAACAAACATTCAGCTGCCCATGATCCAAAATCCTCAGCAAAGAGGATGACTCAATTTACCACCTATTGTGGATGAAAACCAACAGAGTGCAGGTCTCAATCCTCATGTTGGAGCTAGGAACCAACATTCCCTTGAGGTGGTTGGAATGAATGCTCCAAGACTCACCCTGGGATGCTATGACACTCCCACTACCCAGTTCGCAATGAAACAAGGAGTGCAGCTACCTCCAGTGGGAGAGAAGAGATTTCAAGATCAAGAACGGTCTCATCAACTTGGTTCAGCAGCATCAATTCCATGGAATGGCTAGCGAGAACCCAATTCGACACCTCTCCATATTTAAATCGATATGCAACACTACCATCAAATGAAGTACATGTAGATGCTCTGAAATGCAAAATCTTCGAGTTCTCCTTGGTAGAAAAGGAAAACAACTGGTTCCTCCAGCTGCCTCATGGATCCATCAGGAATTAGGAGGAGTACAAGACTGCTTTTCTGGGGTAATTCTAAACTAAGGCTAGATTTACACAACTGAGAAACAAGATCGCCAGCTTCCAACAGCTCGCAACAGAAACCTTTCACGATGCTCTCTACCGTTTCAAGCAGTATGCTCCATACTCCCCACACCACAAATTCAATGAGGTAACCCTGCTCATCATATTCTATAATGGAGTTGCTGAGAAATACCAGAGCGCCTTACACACAACAAGGAGTTTAGTCTTACTGACCAAGAATGTCGAAGAAGCTCATGAGTTGATTGAGCACCTTGCAGCAAGTAACATCAACAAGGCGAATGAATATGACAGAGGGACAACTGGTTCCCAACCCCACTCCAAGGAGATATTAAAGCTGAAGGCCTAAGTAGCCCAACTATTGAAGGGATCAATGCGCCGTTGCAGTCAACTTTGTTGACGGCCAAGGCGATGCGCAACAACAAAACGACAATGAAGACTTAGAGGTCGAGGTAGATTACATGGGAAACTATCAGAACATGGGGGTGCAACAATTACATAAACCACCCAAACCTCTCATACTGAAGCACCAACGTGGAGAACCCTCAGGATCAGTTTTACCCACCTTAGAAAAAATTTCAAGGTAACAATAACCCAAATCAATTTAATGGTAAAACGTTTGCTGGTAATGCAGGAAACTTCAGGCGGAACCCTCACCAATTTGAAATATGTATTTTTTCCGAGCCGCTACGTTCACTATGGATGAGTAGAGCAGAGACAAGCAAAAAGCACGGTTAAATGAAAGATGTGGGTATATATCGAACCAAATCGGGAGGTTTTGCTAGAGACAACAGACTTGCACAGTATTTCTTAGGTCTAAGCAGAATTTTATATCTGTCACTAAAAATCATGTAATGATTGTCAATCAGTTGTAGTAAAGCAGGTGACCATTCAACAAGCAAACTAAATCGGGAAATAACGAAGTTCAAATAAAGAGAAAGCAGGCAATTGATCAGGCAAACATATTTCAGGCAAGGATCCTAGGTCTAGGTGCTCCGGTTTTAATCTTATCTTAGGGTTAAGGATTTAAATTTGGACNGATGGATTCAACCACTCTCGCATGAAGAGCCTCTCTCGGGGTAACTCTAACACCGCACTCTCGTGTCTGCATGCTTCGAGAACCCCGAAGCAGTTACTTTCCCATAACTCATCCTAAATGCTATCCTAACATGATTCAATACCGCGTTCTCGTGTCTGCATATCTAGGCAATCAAGAACAACATTATAACTGTATAAGGCGGAAACTAAAATCTAACTATTCCATTTAGGGTTTAGAAGCTTTCTTTAGATCATGATTGAGCCGGCCGGACTGCAATCAAGCCTTAAAAGTACCTTATCACATAAAATACTTGTAATTCTAAACCCCGGAACACCAGATCTATAGATCTAATGCCCTGATCTAGCCTAACCAATCACCTAAGGGTAATTGAGATTGTTGTTGTGCTGCTTAGGACTTGATTGCTATGATTCTCATATAATTGATGTTCTTAAGGCTAGAATAGGATTGATCACCTTGTTTTAGAACTTAGACAATTTATCGCCCGGAAGGTGTCCGATGAAATGTCGGAATGAGTATTTTAGGTGCTAAATGAGGTCTAACCAAGGGATTGTGCTAGGGTTATTTAGTAGTTGCATGGACTAGAGTTCATTGCTCACAAATCATGTGTTTAGTCAAGGGATTGTTCAAGTACATGATTTGTGAAGGGGAATTCACTAAGGGATTGGGTTATCCTTCTCTAGATAGCTCCTAGACTAAGAATTAGCATTTCGATGTTAGAAATGAGTAGCATAATAGTAGTTTTGATTGCCCGAATCGATTGTCGTTACCTAATTGTTTATTTCTCTCTTTATATCCTCCTAATCGTAATTGTTGACTTTTGCTAGATTGAGTTGACTTTCTTGTCTCATTACCATTTTGTTTATGTTTCAATTAGATCTTGTTGGTGACAAACAAACATCTATTTTCCACCAAGACTTTGCAATCTCTCTATAAAATTAGTGCGTATTCAAACCCCGACTTTGGTTCGATAAAACCCCAGAGCATAACCCATTATACTACATTGATAACCTTAGGATTTAGTCTCTCATTAATTAATTGTGAAGAGACTAAATTCCTACTTATCACCAAGTCAAAATGAAGGTTTTAGAATCGTCAAAGGGAGTTAAGGGTGCAAGAGGAGTTGCTAGACAATAGTTTTTGATTTGCTGCTTTGATTTTTATTCTTGTTTTGTCTGGATATTTTTTTAATTTCTTGCAAATGTTATATGTATTGCAATGTTGGTCGTTGTACCCCTTTGGCGAATAATATCATTTTTTCTATTTGGGAAATTCAGACATAAAAAAGGAAGAGATCATTGCGGTCTTACAAGAGAAACTAGGGACATCGTGCATAGCTTAATGTAACACAAGGTAATGGGAAAAGGTTTGAATAGGTTACGATCACATAGAGAAATACTAAGGGAAAATTGCTGCTTTGATTTTTATTCTTATTTTGTCTTCATGTTTTTTTAATTTCTTGTTATATGTATTGCAATGCTGGTCGTTGTACCCCTTTGGCGAATAATATCAGTTTTTCTATTTGGGAAACTCAGACATAAAAAAGGGAAGAGATCACTATGATCTTACAAGAGAAACTAGGGACATTGTAACACAAGGTAATGGGAAATGGTTTGAATAGGTTACGATCACATAGAGAAATACTAAGGGAAAATTACCTAAGCAGGGACCTAAGAGGGGGGACGTATGAGGGAGAACCATACACTCACATTTACGCATTCAGATGTGCGGTAAAAACAAGGAAAGGTGATAAGATGTGTGACGTCAAAATGGATTACTTTCTAGGGTAATTCAAGAATTTAAGGAATTAGATATAATAGACTGAATCAATGAAGATCTTGAGTTAGAATTGTCAAGGGTTAGGGTCATGCAATACAATTGAGGATCTTAGGGAAATCATTAGGAAACACAAACCGAATTTCATTTTCCTTTCGGAAACCAAACAAACGAAAGATTTCGTCCAAAAAATTTAGATGCATATAGGTTTGGACGAAGTCTTGACGATAGAACCGAATGGTTTAAGTGGGGGCTTAATTGTAATGCATAACAACAAAGTTGTAGTACATATCGAGTATGCGAGTGGAAGGATAATAGATATCCGTACGAGAAGTAAGGGTAAAACAATTTTTATTTCCTTTATATATGAAGAACCGAGACAAGCAACCGAGGGACGAGATGTGGGAAAGGTTAACATGAATTGGTATAGGGAGAGCGAAACCATGGTTTTTAATAGGAGACTTCAATGAGATAAAAGGAAACCATGAGAAAAAGGGGGACGGTTAAGACACGCTTTTACCTTTTATAGCTTTAACAACATGATTGAGAATTGTGGGCAGATAGAATTTCAAACCAAGGGTGATCCCTTTTCTTGGAGAGGGAACCATCACGGGGGAATTATACGTTGTAAACTAAATCGGGCTCTAGCGAATTAAGAATGGCACGCGTTATTCCCACACTTGTGGGTGGAATATTTGGCGATGATAGGTTCAAATCATCGACCTATTCTCGCCTATATTGATGACCGCCGAATAAACGGAAGGTTCAATTTAAGTTTGACAAGAGATGGTTGGATAGGGAGGGATACAAGAGGCAATAAGCATAGGATGAAATCAAGAACAAAGAGACCAGTAAGAGGGTTACGTCGATCAGATTATAACATGTCGTTTCACAATATCAGCTTGGAGAGCGAGGGATTCTAGAGAAGAAAGAGCGAGTATAGAAAAATTAAAGAAGACCCTGGAGGACTTCAACAAAGACGACACCAAATCATTGATGGAGATAGCAGACATAAATATAATACTTAAGGAAGCTTCCAAAAATGAAGAGCTTTACTGACAGCAGAAAAGTAGGAACAAATGGCTGAGTGAGGGAGATCGAAACACAAAATTCTTCCACTCCCATGCAAAACAAAGGAGGGCACGAAATAGGATATCGGGGTTGTACGATGCCGAGGGATCCTGACATGAGGAAGAAGACCAGATAACGCGGTCACGAAACTCTTCGAAACGACGGTACCCTCTGAGTTAGACGAAGCATTGGAAGACATTCAGGTGAAAGTGTCAGCCAAAATGAATGAGATGCTTATGGCTCCAACTACGAAACAAAAGGTGCGAGATGTTATTTTATGATGCATCCAAGGAAAGCCCCGAGACCCGACGGCATGACGGCCCTATTCTATCGGATTTACTGGCAAACATTCAAGACTGACACCTTGACATTAGCTAATGCTTTCCTCTCCACAAGGATTCTGGATGAGAGAATAAACAAGACAAAAATTTGTATGATTCAAAAACTGGAGAGACCGACGAGGATGGTGGAGTTCAGACCTATAAGCCTTTGTAATGTTAGTTATAAGATCATCTCGAAGATTTTATGTCAACGGCTAAAGCGGATACTTCCTGGAATGATCACAGAGACACAATCGGCTTTTGTACCAGGGAGACTTATAACATATAACATTTTGATAGCTCAAAAGATGTTTCATGGGCTACAGACAAACAAAATGTGTCAATCAGATTATATGGCCATCAAGACCGATATAAGAAAGGCTTATGGTAGATTGGAATGGGAAATCATTGAGAAAGTCTTAGGAAGGTAAGCTTTCAAGAATCTTGGATAGACCGGGTAATGCAGTGTGTTAATTCAGTCCAGTACAGAGTGTTGCTGAATGGGAATCCACAAGGGAGTACAGCCCCGTGAAGGGGGCGGCGCAGGGTGACTCGTTCTCCCCGTATTTGTTTAAATTATGCATAGAGGTTCTAGTCGCAGATATAAAGAAAAGGGAAAGGACTAGGGACCTCACAGGGATCATGGTCGCCAGACACAACCCTCCGATAACATACCTCTTTGCGGACGACAATCTTTTCTTCTGTAAGGCGAGTGCGCATGAGTGTCAAGCAATATTTGGGGATTTTAGAGAAATATGAGAAAGCCTTGGGACAACAAATTAGTTTTGATAAGTCTTCCATTCAATATGGCCACAAGGTCTTCGCAATAAAGACGGCACAAACGAGGAACATACGGGAAGATACAAAATCATGGAGGAATGGGGACGTATCTAGGTCTACCGGAAAGCCTTGGAGGGGCAAATACCATGACTTTTTCTTGTATCAAAGACCGTCTCCAAGCAAGAATTAACAACTGGTCTACGCGCTTTCTTTCCAGGGGAGGAAAGGAAGTGCTCATAAAGTCGGTTCTCACGACCCTTCCAACATATGTAATGTCGAGCTACAAATTATTAGAATCGACCCTACATACACTCATGAGTGCGATAGCCAAGTTCTGGGGGAGCTCGGATGGTCAACGAAGAGGGATACATTGGCAAGGGTGGGAGAAACTCTGTCAAGGGAAAGAGACAGGGGGTTTGGGTTTCCGAAACTTGGAAAAATTTAATACAACATTACTAGCGAAACAATTATGGAGATTGCAAGAGTTCTTGGACTCGTTGTTTAAACGAACATTCAAAGGAAGATATTTCAGGGATAGCAACCTGTTGCTTTAGGCTACCACCAATTCTCCCTCTTATGGTTGGAGGAGTATTTGTTCAGCATGAGACTTGGTTAACAGAGGATTAATATACAGGGTTGGGACAGGGGCATCCATCTCGGCATGGACTAACCCCTGGATACCAACATTGAACCCAAGATCGGTGCACTGCAGAGGAGCTTTCTATAACCCTTCCCTCTGCATCAAAAATTTCGTTAATCAACACACTAACCAATGGGATATGGACCGCATGGTAGATCAGGTACATCCAGACGATGTACATTATATCAAGAGCATGCACATATTAGTACAAGGAAGTTCTGCTTCGTGGGGTTGGCATTATAACAAGTTCGGTAAATATACAGTGCGATCGGGATACAGGGTGTATAGACAATTAAGAGAAGAAAGACAAATTCCAGTCCTTGGCCCGACGGTCACAGTTCTCTAGACAGTTGCCTGGAAGTCCTTGTGCCCTCCAAAACTACAACACTTTTTAAGGAAAATCTTAACAGGATTTATAACGGTAAGGAAGAATCTTAGGAAACGAGGGATAAGGGGAGACATAAGGTGCGATCTATGCGGTTTCGATGAAGAAAGTACCAATCATACATTGTTTGAATGCCCTATGGCCAAACAAGTGTGGGCTCTTTCCAGAATCTCTTCTCATCTGGATAAATTCCCATCGTCCTCGTTATACAATAACATGAAATTTTTTCTGTGAGACAGAAACGACAAAGATGCCAAGAAGTTTTTCCCGTGGATCTTGTGGTACATCTAGAAAGGTTGGAAGGAGATGGTTTTCAAGTGCAAAAGAAGGGACCCCCATTCAATTCTTGATATGGCGGAAGCCGAGATGACAGCTTGGACAACATCATGGATACAAGAACATGGTACATGCCAACTTGACTTTGATTTTGAGAGTTTACCGCAACATATGGATCATTGTTTGGTGGATGGATCTTGGAACGAGACAGACCCCCATGCCGGGTTTGGTTGGGAATTACGCTTGAGTGCGCAACTCAGGCAAGAATATGGGACAGATCGATGCCCAAGACCCTATCTCCTCTTCACACAGAATTAGTAGTACTAAGGTGGACAATGGAATGCATGCAGGAAAACCGGCGAGATTACGTGATATTCTTCACAAATAGCACATAACTGGTGGACATGCTATCCCACCCGTCTGAGTGCCCAACTTTGAGAGGAGATTGCGGCGATCTATTTTATCCAGGATATTTTCAGGAGCTCTCAAGTCTATGTTATTCTCCGTCAACGAAATATGGTGACAGACAGCTAAGTTCGGGATGTCAGAGTTATTCCATATAATTATATTTATTTTAATTTTGTATTACCGAACTGGATTTTAACCCCACTAAATTAATATAAAATTTTATCCAAAAAAAAAATTGTTTAAAGCGTTATAGAAACATATAACTCAATATGCGTTACAAAAATATGTGAATTATTGTTCTTTTTCTTTAAAGAATTGACAAAAGGTAATCTCTAAATGTTTTGTGATGCTCATTACCATATCCACTTGTATGTTTCCAACATAATGGGTTACAATAGCACAACCGAAACTTATTATTGGTCCATGTAAGAGAACACAAATATATGTGAGAGCATTAATATTTGAGTAGTTTACATAACATTAAAGGGAAAATTATAATAAAAAAATCGAATTCACATATTTTGACCGTTTGAATCGTAAACTATCACTTAATCCATTTAAATCTTATAGTTTTGTTGATTTTCAATTTCAGTCTCGAACTTTTGTTGATTGAGCCAAATTAGACACGACGTTAACTTTACTAACAAAATATTTAAACGGAGTTAAATCTCACCGTTAATGAAGTTAATGTCGTATCTAATTTGGCTCAGTCAATAAAAGTTCGAGATTTAAAGAGAGTCAATAAAACTATGAGGTTTAAATGGCCTTAGTGATAGTTCAGGTTTAAACGGTCCAAATATGCAAGTTCGAGGTTTTTTTGACAATTTTTCCAAATATATATTATAGGTTAAAGAAGTTTCTTTATATGAAAAGTTTGAAGAATTCTTTTTTTATTAGTGTTTATGAAATTTCAAGTTAGAAATGAAATTAATTTTGCTAATACTATGAAAATTACAAAAATTTAATATATTTTTAACACTTTAAATATCGAATCGTGAGAAATCTATCACAAATATTTGACGATTTGAGGCTTGAAGTGTTAGAAAATATTTTAAACTTTTTATAAATCATTAATCAACATAAGAATCATGTATTTGTGCAACATGAATAATAATAATTGATACAATACTTTAAAAATTAATTTCAATTTTTACAAAATAAGATTATATGATATAGATATTTATGAGTAAATATATATTATAGGTTAAAAAGTTTTATTGGATAGGATAGGTTTGTAGAATTCTTTTTTTCTTAGTGTTTATGATATTTCAAATTAGAAATGAAATTAATATACTCAATTTTGTATAATACTATCTATATTACACAAATTTTGTATAATACTATCTATATTACACAAATTTAATTCGTCACAACTTTTTGATGGGTATGTCATTTTCAGGATAGTTTTGACTGATTTCCGACGATTCGAAGTTAAATCTAAGAAAAAGTCTAAAAATAATTAATAAAAGAATAATCATGTATTTTTACAACATGAATAAATATTAGATGAAACAATACTTAAAAAATTAAGTTCAATTTTAAAAAATTAAGATTATATGATATAAATATGTATGAGTAAATATATTTGAAACTCAGCTGTTAGTTAGTATCCCCTTGGTTTCAGGGTGGACCCTTTCACTCTATTTTATTATATAAAATTATCATAAAAACCTCGAACGTGCACATTTGGACCGTTTAAAATCTGAACTATCACTTAGGCCATTTAAACCTTATAGTTTTGTTGACTCTCAATTTTAATCCCGAATTTTTGTTGACTGAGCCAAATTAGACACGACGTTAACTTAATGAAGTTAACGTCATGTCTAATTTGGCTTAATCAATAAAGTTTGGAATTTAATTTGAGAGTCAATAAAACTATGATGTTTAAATGGCCTAAGTGATCATTCATGGCTTTAACGGTCCAAATGTGCAAGTTCGATTTTTATTAAACAATTTTTCCAATAGTAAACTGAATTACCCTAAATATATACTTCCCCAATCTTAAAATATAGAATTTTAAAAAATTATAAGGGCCTTATCTCTCTCCTCCGTGCCTTCTCTCTATGCTTTCTCTCTCCCGTATTATTTTCATTGTCGTTTGATCTTCATCGCGTCCTCTCCCTCTTCGACGACCACCATGGTGTCGGGAGAGGGATGTTTCCTGTAAATAAACTTTCTTCTTTTTTTCTCAGGTTTTAAGGAAGGTCACAGACAGAGGAATTTCCAATCCTTTTCCTCCTCTGTCACATTGGTCATGGTGTTGGATTGGACCGGATGGTCTCATCAACGACAAATGCTCTCGACCTAGTTTGAGTCTTCAGAGTGGTCTTCAAGGGCTCAGCTTCTCAACACCGTGAAGCATCCATCCTTTCCAACGCCGCAAAACCTCCAGCCTTTCCAAAGCCACGCTTTTCTGGGACGGGAGTCATATGCTTTCGGTGATGTGATTGACAGTGGTTTGACAAAGCTCGCCGCTGCAACTTCGTCGAATCTAAAGAAACGAATCTTCTCCGTTTTGGTGGAGCGCCGTTCACCGTGCTACATCAGGAAGCTTCCAGACAAATATGGATATGGGCCTAGATTTTTCAGTTTTTTTTATATCAGGGTCAAGGCCCATTGGGCTTGTAATATTATGTTTGTTAGTTTTTGGGCTCTGTTTTAATTAGGACTTTATGTTTTGTTTTCTTAAGTCTAGTATTTAAGTCAGCGATTAATATTATGTTAGGATCAGAGTATTCCATAGGATTCAAATCCTATAGTAGTGTCCCGACTCGGCTATTATCGAACCAATGAGATAGTTGGGATTGTTCCCGGTTTGGTAATTGCTCCAAATTGTGTTTACCCGTTGCTACGAGAGTTCTCTACTTTTTCATAGAGAAATTATTATTTGTCCTGAGCCACTGCTTTTGTATGCTCGTAGGGTTATCTTTATCTTTGATGAGTGTGGATTTTACCGATTTTACCTCTCGGTTTTCATTCGTTTTTCATTAGTCTATGATGCATTTTAGAGTCTTTAGGTTGC